>WYDI02030244.1:34325-115258 GCA_009867235.2 Psittacus erithacus
GAGGTGTCCCTGCCCATGGCAGGGAGGTTGGAACTAGATGATCTTAAGGTCCTTTCCAACCCTAACTATTCTATGATCTGTGATCTATGACTCATTTGTGGTTTTCAGTCATTCCCAGTGTCAAGCGCAAGTAGATGGTGTTCACTGCCTGCAGCTGTATCTCACTTCCTTCAGCTTCAACCTCAAGTTCTCCTCATCACACATTTACTTCTTCTTGCCTGCCCAGTTACCATTTCTAGAAAGTGGAATGACATCAACACCCAAAGCATATGTCCATCTTTGCACTTTCTCACATGATGTTAATGCAAGTGAGTATGAACTGAGCAGACCAAAAGTTTGAAGCCCATTTGTACACATCCCAGGCATGAGCCCCTACTCATTATTACCTTAAACCTTCATCAACAAAGTGAGGAGAAAGACAGCATTTCTTTCAACAGCTTTGGCTAGGACATCTAGCCTCCCCCTCCAGCTGTCTTTGCCTCTTTGCTTTTTATAAAGCCCCTAAGCAATGGAAGGAAAGCATTTATTTGGGGTCACTTCAAATGCTTCAGTCAGAATTAATTGTTTCATTCTGATGAATATAGGGATTTTTTTTTCTTTGTGTTTCAGTTCAATGCATAGCTTCCTCCCCAGATGGAAAATCAATAATTCTCAGTGGCCCTAATCAAAGAGTACTCATTACCAGGCCTCTTAAGATCAGACGTGGTCCATAAGACGGAGGAGGAAGATAGCTGGAAGGAGGTGGTTCTGCTCTCTTGAGAAGAGGACATCTCAAGGCATTCAAGCAACTCCATTCTGCTCAAATCTGTAGTCTCTTGCCTCCATACAGGTCCTGGTTTAAGAGCATCACAGAAGGGTCAAGAGTACATTTGCTGGGTGCATGTATACCATATCTCATTTATTGAGCAGGGAAATCCCACATGTATGAAATACTCATCTTCTCCCTTTGTGTCAATTGAACACAGACAGCATTCCTCAGAGGATAGAGGCCTAGCAATTTTTTCTAGATCATGGAAGACCTTGGAGAACTTCCTTGGACTATCCTTCAAAGATATTGTACTCTTAACACTAGATGCCAGAAGACATTAATGCTTCTGTTTCTTTTAATGCATATGTGAAATGACACAACCAGGCATAAAACGTAAACAAGAGCTAGTTCTAGGCTGCTAGAGATGAACATCTTCTTTCTAAAGCTCAGAGTCCATTTCCTGGCACTGGCTGTTTATTCACCATATGGCTGTGGCCATCCAACCATACCTGGTCCCATTTGCTGTTCCTTTCAAGAGGGAGCTTGTGAGCTGTGATAACACTGAGTAGCCATGAAGAATCTAAACAAATGAGCAAACTGTCCTACTGGACCAGCTGGGACATCTCAGAATGCCTTCCTTCCATGTCCCATTGAGCTGGTCTGTAATTCAGGAATTGCTATGTTCCACTGTAATGTCATAGATAGATCTCTTGTTTCTTCAGCCCCATCATCCTCCAGCCCCCCAATTGTCCTATTCCTCTCTTAGCTCATCTTTGCATGTCTCAGAAGCACAAAGAGAGGAAATGCCATTGGGACTTTCCCTCTGTCTCCTGTTCTCCGTATCCTTCGCTTGGGCTAGGTAAATGCCCTGATGCTGAATGCCAAGCCTAGTGAAGGCCATGACATCCATGAAGGTACATCTACATGACCTCTCGTGGGCTTTGCACACCACTGCTGGGGCACAAAAGTGTGGAATTTGTGTGAATGTGGTTAACACAGCCAGCTACAACAGGACATAATAATAAACACAGCTCAGCACAGCCTTCACTTGGTTACCAGACAGGGGGGTTAGAAGTGGAGATAGGACGGTGTGAGTTAATGTTTGCCAGCACTGCAGGAGCCATGAGCACTCATATCTCCCAAGGATGGGCCTGGGAGTGCTTGTGGGAGCTTTTCTATGGATGACCTAACAGAAAGGAAGAGGTCGTGGAGATCGAGAGTCCCAGGTTTCTCTTGTTCTCATCCTGATCTTTGCCAAGCCATTTTGTCTTTCTGTGTCTCCTTCCCCTTGAGCAAAATCAAATGGTGCTTATGCAGCTCAGTGAGGCATCTGGTGCTCTTACAATGAAGGGGCTAAATTCTGCCAAGGAGTAACCAAGCTACTGTGAACTGTTTATGGGGTCTGACCTTGGGAATGCCTGCAGCAGAAAAGGAAGAAATCACAGGCAGAACATTCAGGCAGGTCTGCACAAACATCAAGGAGTGACAGAGCCTATCAACATGAGAATAAAGCAGGTGCTGGTGCCAGAAATAACAGCTCTATTCAATTCATTAAATTTGTGGCTCCCAAGTTTTTTCTTCCCTGTTTGCAGATCCCTGAAAGTTTTTCTAAAGGAAGGACACATCATGGTTTGGTGGATTTAAGTCTGCTAATAAGAGGCATTCCTGGTCTCCATAGGTCGCAGAGACCCCAGGTTCAAAATATTTCCTATAGCTGTAAGTAATAACTCTTAGGTACTTGCTGTTCCAGAACTTGAGAACGACACAATCTCGGTTTCCTAGCCAAAGTATTACATAGGCCGCCTACTACCGGATCTCTGGCTCCCTGTGCTTAACTTTGTGCTGCGCTTCACTTGTGAATGAAATCAAGCAAGGGAGCCAAAGTCCTTGGTGAATGTTACCTCTGAATCTTCCGTATAGCACAGGACTTGAATTATGGCTCTAAATCCAGCCTGTAGACACCTGCCCTCATCCTGTGTGTTTTTTATTAGGGTAGTCTCTCAGTGAACGTCATACTAGCACACCAAAGTTTGGGGGCTCTTTCCTCCTTTAAAGGGCAGTCACTGTTTCATGATGTTATATTAGCAGCCAAAGAGAAAGGCTCTAGACTTTTACTTGATTCTTTAAAAATAAGCAATAAGACTTAATGTCTTTTTCTTTTCTTTTGTATTTTTTTCTTTTTGGAACTCACTAGCAAAAGTACTGAACACTTCTGTTTGCTTTTTTTATTATACACTATTGGCATTCTTATAACCTGGACCTAAAACTCACCATCTTGTTTCATTAAAGTGTTCAATATCAGGCTTTCTGCAATTTATTGTTCCTTCTTTTCCATGTATTATAGCAAAACACTAAGCCTAGGATGTCTGTTGCCATTGCTAAATCTCTGCGTCCTTGTCTGATTGGAAAGCCACTCTTCATTGTTCCCTCTCATACACTCTCCATTAAGCCAACTGGCTTCAGCTGCTGGCAGATAACAAGTGAGAACAAAAAGAGGTGTTAAAAAAAGTGCCAGGAAAATCTCCAAGCAGTGCTCTGTGTGAACAGATCTAGCCTGTGAGCCGCTCCAGGAGAAAACTCTGGTGAAGTTGACAAGCCTTTTTCTTAGATGCATGTGGAACTCGCTTTTTCTCCTGGGTAGGGCTTGTTCATTGCACCCAGTGCTGACACGGCTGCTACTTCTCTTCTGATTTCTTTTGTCACATGCCATATCACAAGTTCTACAGGTCACGTAGGAAAAGAAGCAAACCCAAAAGCCTTAGAGAAAAAGCATGCTAAAAACTTGCTTATGGAAGGCAGAGGAAGACATGAGGGCTGGAGCATAAAACCAGGCACAGCAGATGCGTGAGGTGGCTTGAAGGAACATGTCAGACCAAAGGAGTGGGGCACAAAGTCTTGGGAATGCTGCTTTTCTGCTTTGTGACTGTTACCCAGCAGACCAGAGGTGAGGATGATGGACTGAGGCAGCAACACTGTAGAAGCACAAAATGCCTGTGTTCTTTTACCCCTTTTTTCCCTTGGAGATCTAGTGACTTCATTTCCCCATGAAGCCAATTGTAATTTTTCAGTGTCCTCAGGAGATTCTAAAGTCTGCAAACTCAGCAATGAGGATGAATTTGTGACTTGGAAGTGAGGCTGCTGCAGGGCAAATGGCTGTTGGAGGGAGGTGATTTGGCATCAGCAGGTGATGGTTTGTTCTACACAAAGTAAATGACCCTCATAGTAATTCGTCAACCCAATTTCATCAACCCATGAAAGTGTGAACTCTGCTGTGACCAGACCAGATTAGTATAGTATTTAATGGTAGCAGTGTTAACAAAATAGGTAATAAAATTGCTTCAACTGATGTTAAAGTGTCCCACATAGCTCAAAATTTGAAATTTGTCTTTTAGCATGGCTTGCTGTGGTAGGAACTTGGTAGTAATGCCCTTTAGCTATGTTTGGGTTTAGTACTAACATAAATCTCCACTACCAAATCCCACTGCTGCTGTGCAGGTCCACCAGGCTGGAGAACAGGTTTCCACTGGCATTGGCAATTGTAAGTCTTTATCCCAGAAATAGCCAGGGACTAGGTGCAAACCCAGGTCAGTAAACAACACCACAGCTTCCACCTCTCCTCATGTCTCTCAAACAGAGGTGAAGAGTTAGGTATGTGGTGATTCAAGTAGCAAAGCCAAATGGCCAGGTTTTGAAGGGACTTAGCTCCCTCACTCCCAGAGCAATCAGGAAAAGTGGAGCACATAAATGGTGTGGAAAAAAACCCCAAACATGTGGCCCACAGGGCACTGTTTGCCACAGCAATCAGAGGCTCCTCCAGATCATCCTCAGACCACCTCCATTTCTATGAAATAAACTATCAGGACTATTTTAAAACAACTTTGATGTACTCACTGCTAGCAGTGCTGCTTGTGGTGAGCAGCTGCTCATCGTTGGTGTGTTCTATGACAGGGGCCACCTCACCGCCCAGGCTTCCCAGCACTGCCCTCGCTGCCCAAGTGTCTGCCTCTGGAAGAAGCAACACCTAGTGTCCTAAGGAACCTGGAAACCAAGGACTCAGAAGAGAAGTGGGAGGGAAGGAAGACTCTTAAGGGCCAGGCTTTCTTATTATTGTTATTATTTCTTTTATTTTCCTTTAAAATGAGCACAAGCTTGCTTGGACCCTCACATCCACACAAAAGTGTGTGTGTACTTGCCAAGCTGTGTTTGTGTGTGTAAAGCTATCACAAAGCTATGGAGTCCAAAAAGGGATTAGACAAATTCAGAGAGGGTAAATCCGTGATGGCTGTTAAACTTGGTGGTCTGGACAGAGCCCCAGGTCTAGAAAGCCTTTAAGTTGCTGGTTGCTGGAAGCCAGGAGAGGATGCCAAGCTGAGCCTCAGTCTCTGCATTTCCCATTCTTAAGGATTTTCTACTGGCCTCTGCTAGGATGCTGAGCTAGACAGACCTTTGATCTGTCTGTGCTCCTCCACATTCATGTTGTTATTCCCATATGTAATTTGGGCACAAAAGTGGGAAATGAGCTTAGCTGTCCTTCTCGATCTCAGCACCATCCCCTGCACGCCCAGCACATGTAGGATCTGCACTCCTCATTTGTGCTGGTTAAAGGCTGGTGGCTACATGCATTGAGGAGGAATTCATAAATCTGTAACTGTTTTCACACTCCTGAGGTTCAAAACATTGTCTTTGCCAGAAACAATAGCCTTTTCATCTTGCTAGATGGGAAGTGGGATCCTGCTGATTCGCTTTTTGACACGGATGCTCTTGCTCAGTCAGTATTTCACTCTTTCTCTATGGGGAGGTCCCATCCCTGTGTGGAGTGATATACGAGCCAATGAACAGGCAAAGCATTTGCATCTGGACTGAGGTTCATGGGCCACTTCATGGTATGTTGCTGACATTTGTTTTATTTACTGCAGGATAGGAGCAAACACGGCACCCATGGCCATTTCAAAGACAAGCCGCTAAGCAAGCACATGTTGCAGTAAAGCCGCCTCCTCTCAGGGGCTGAGGTGTTTTAGTCACAGATTTTGTCTGGCTCCTACTGGTAGAACGGAGGGTGGTACACTGCCCAAGGAGACATAACTTTCTGTGCAAGCATAGGCTGCCACTTGTGAAGGTGGGGAGCAGCACATATTCCATATTCCAGGGGAATTCTATTTGGCAATGAGACTCAAAACCAGCCATTCAGTCATGTTCATAGACATAAATGATCCCTCAAACTTCCCTCTTCTAACCCCAGGGAAAGTTTCTATTTGTGCTTCTGACTCAGTGCAATGCTCTTGCCCTGATCCGATGTCCTTCTATGTGCCCATCTTCTGGTCTACCCAGACCATTTCAAGACACGTTCCCCTATTCCTGCCTCTGAGTGCTTGTTGCCTCTCCTCTCCCCCTTCCACCAACACTCTCCAAAATACTGAAGTTAATGAGATAGAGAAAACTTCAGCTTTTATGTCATTTGATATCCTATTCACGTAGGTTTTATGTCCTTCAGTTCCAAGTGTTTGGTAGCTATCTCTTTTGGGCCAGGACAGTGTTTCCCTGTTTTACATGTACGGTTGCCCAAGCATGGGGAGACATAGATCTAATTCTACATCTACAGCTTCATTTTTCCTTTCCACCTACTTTCAAAAGACATCCTGCTATTTCATTTTCATATTCTCCAGTGTGCTCACTGGCAGCCAACAGGGAAGGGGAAAAGAAGGTATAACTGGACACTGTGATATAAATTGAATTTCTTGAAGGATTTTCTTTGGGCTTTTAGAAGAATGGCCAAATTACTTGACACTTTAAAATAAATTGAACTTGCTACCTTTTCCCAGAATTCAGAACAACATTGTTTTATCTACTTTATATCGGGCCAGTAGGCTTCCTGTATGTGCCATTCTGCTCAGCCCGGTTGCAGTGAGACTTTGAGTTCATCCTCAGTTGCATGCAGATTCTTCCTCAAAAAGCATGTGGCTCTTTTCCCTTTCACTTCCTCTTCAGTTTCTCTTCTTTCATCTATTTTGAAGTTTTAATTTGGCAGAGGTCTGCACAAAAGAAAATGTGGAAGTCAGGATGAGGAAGCCTACGGTAACATGGGGACCAAGAATTACCAAAAGCAAATTAAAATCTGAAATGGCAGTGCAGCCTCATTAATGCTGGGTACGTTTTGATGGCCAGAACAATGGTACCCAAGGCAAGAGATTATTGTTCTAGGTGAGTTTGTGCTGTAATTGGTTCTGGGTGTAAACAGTTCCCTGTGTACTACGTCCTTTTATGTAGCATGGCATAAAAGCACCTAGTAATGTCAGCCCCAATCCTCCAAGCAGTCAGTATACAATAGATTGGTACTTCTAATAAGGATGTTCCTGGACTAGAAGAGATATCAAAAGCTCATTTACTTCTAGAAAGGATACCAAAAAACTGGATAAAGAATGAGTACTCTAGATACTAAATAGACTTACACATTCACTGAAACAGAAAACCGCTCAAAAACTAGTTCACAATGTACAGCTCATGGGTACACAGCTAAACCATACAGAGCTGTCCTGCTTCTGTCCCTTTACACTGGGTAGGACTCAGCCCAGGCATGTTATGTTGCAGGACTGGGACTCAGTGAAGCTACTTGTAATGGCAAATTTCATTTAAGTACCCAAACTTCACACATGAATCAAAACAAGAAAACAGGAAAAGAGCCTGAGGATCCATATTTATGGCTTTTGGTCTGATTTGCTCAGTTTTTACCAGGAAATCTTCTTCACGAATGCCACCTCTGCAGCCATTTGCCCTCTGCTCTTTTCTGGTTCATGCATCATCACCAGAAATAAAAAATCCTACAACTGGAACCTAACAATCCCACTGTGAGGCATGAATCAGAAAGGAATCCAGAGTTCTCTCCTACAGCTCCATCAGCTCTGCAGTGCTAATAAAAATTATTTGTTGCTAGTAATTTTATTTTTTGAGCAGAAAAGAGCTTTGCAAGATTTCTCAGGGGGGATCTGCTCTAGGCATTTAAGACTTCATTTGCACACTTATTTTGCTGTTTATTATTACAGTTTACAGTAGTTACCGATGGTGTGAAATATGTGAAGGTGTTATATGTAGACCATAGCAAATAGCATTTAGCGGCTGTATTTAATGAGCACGTCTGTTCTTATGGGAGCATGTGTCAGTAATGCATAATACAAGTCAAAAGGACTCCATGGTGCTCAACTCATAAAGTGCATTGCAAAAGTGTTTTCCCTGATTTATATAACATGTAAATTACTTGGTCTCACAAACTGGACATCATTTTTCCTGCAGATAAAATCAGAATCATTCTGGGTTGTATGACATGAAGTGATGCCCAAAGTGACTAGGAATAAGATAGCCAGTTTAGAACATTGGTTTTACACAGGGAGCAAGGCAGTCTAGCTTCAATCCACTGTGTCACTGCTGTGACAATGGCAGAGCAGATTTTAGACTACAGATGCAGAAGCCCCACTAACATCAACAGGAATTTTGCCTGAGTATGGAATGCAGAGTAGGACTCATTATTTGTTCACTAGGGGAGGAAGTAATGCCACAGTAAGAAAGCTGTTCTTGTAAGTTATTTATTGCTAAGTTTGGGGTTGGTTAGGATTTGTGCCAGGTACTAAATCACTGCAGGTCATGGAAATCTTATTTTTAAGCATTGCTCTTTTGGATGCCCCAAAAATTGCTTTAGCTGTGAATTATTCTGAAAGACCATGACCAATAAAAATGTGTGAACCATAAATCAGAGCCAACACATCCCTGCTGAAGAACCTGAGCGTAAAATAGGAAACCAGAATCAGAACTACTAGGAAATAGGTTTGTTATAATTCTGCAGGTAGGGGCAAGTATAAATCCTATGTCCAAGTCTTCAAAGGTGTTGCCTCAATTATTCCGCAAAATCTATATACCTGCAAAAACCTCATGTTTATGTGACCAAGCAACATCTTTGCATCCTGTATATATTTTGTTTCCTTCTCCCCTCTGTTCTGTACTCTCACTTTATTGCACGTTCACAGAAAGCCTGGTTCCAGACTTTTTGTTCTACATTTATCGCCGCTGTAATGCACCAATCTTGCAGAGAGCATTAGAGAATACAAGACTGAGGTGCTGAAGGACTCACCACATTCTCTGCAGCTCAACTTCCTCCAGGTTAAAGCCTGATAGAAAGAGAAAGAAAGCCTGCCAGCAAAAAGTCCAAACACGGAAGGCAGTGGATGATATACCCTTTCCAAGTTATTACTTCACTCAGTACACCCTGTTGCTGTGAGAAGCCTCAAGCCCATGGAAACCTGTCCAGACAGGGAAGCACGCTACTGCCGAGAGGTCTGGATCTGTCTGCCAACAATTGACTTGTGTGTGAGTAAAGTATTTGCTAGGATTTTTACAAGGTGAGGGTTAGGAGGATCTTGCTCCTCCATTTGAGCACCTGGATTTTAGGTGGTGGGTGGAAATATTAAGTAATGTGAAAATAATTCTGTTCACATGATGTGTGTCTGTGGGTGGCACTGTTCACACCTCCATTTACAGCTTCTCTTGATGTCTCTCTTTGACATGCTAGATTGTTCCCTGAAGCGCCTACCTTTTTCCACTGACTCACATGTTGAACTGACTGACCCTAGGGGTGTCCTACACCATCCTGTATGAAATCTACAAAGTAGCCTGTGGCAGATAATACCAGAATGGCCCTTGTACGACAGCTTCAGCTGGAAGTGATGGGGAAAAAAATAATTAGGTTTGTTTGCTCCATTTGGCACTTCTTTTTCCATACCTAAAAGGTGCTGAGCCGAGGTGGATGCTCCTGAGAAGACTGTGACTCTTTTTCTGTGAAGCTGTGTTGACAGCGTCTCCAAGGAAGCAATACTTTGGCATTTTTTCATCAACAACCTCAGTCAGCACTAGTCCAGAGTGGATCTGAACTCTGATCAGACAGTATGGATCAAATAGGAAGTATGATACATCACATCTCATTGTCATTACCTAGAATATTTAGCAACCCTTACTGAACAAGCATGCCATGCAATCTTCTGACTGTCACACTGGGGACAATAATTGACAAAAGAGAAGAAGGGATTATGGCCCCATTGTAACCAAGGCAAACATCACTTTGGACACATCCTACTGGACTGTTCACTCCTCTTCATTACCCAGCATGCTGAAGTCAGTGTTCTGTGCATATGCAAGTAATGTTATGCTTTTGGAGCTGGCCAATTAAGAATGGCAAAATGCCATATTTTCAATGAACAATTTAACACATGCCCTTGTATAAAGAGATCTTGCAAGCAGAGAGTAAGTGCAAAAAAATAAACCATTACACCAATTATTTTGTGTCTGTGTATGAGTTACTAAAGGACTTCCTAGTTATCCCTAAACACAAACACCAATAGAGTTTGTTTCTAAGTACTTGTTTCTCTAGACTGTCAGTGAACTGACTATTTGGCTACTGTTAAATGCATGTTTAGTGCATTACTGGATTCTGGACTGCAAAGTTCTTCCTTTTACAAAATTAAAGCCCCACAGCCTGAATTCAGCATAGCATTTAACATGAGTATTAACTTGAAGCGCAAGTATGTTGATGTTCACTGGAAATTGAGGTCTTGCTTAAATAACTACTGACATATAACATCTATTTGAAAGGAAGGATTCAGTCATCCTTACCTGAATGGGTTCCTCAACTGTGGGTTTCATCGTCTCTTGGGAGGCAACTCTCATACCAAATGCAAGATTGGCTACTCTTAGTGCATGGATACTGATGCCTTCAGACACCGCGTATTCATCTCCTATTATTTCATCCTGACAGCAGGAAATTCTACAGTCATAAAATGCCCAATTCCTGTGACTCGCTGAAGTCAATGGAAAAACTCCCATAGGCGTGAGTTGGACTCAGATAATGGTCCAGTCTCCTGAGGTACTAGATGCTTCCAATTCCTTTCAAGGTATGGAATAAACCACTGAAAGCATAAAATGACCTTTATTCAGGATAAGCAATTATTTTTTATGATTTCAAAGATTTTCCAGTGACAAATTTTTATTTTGGGTTTTTTACATGGACGAGTGAAAAGGGAATTGAAAAGATCTCTACATTCTTATCTCAAAGCACTGAAAAGAGAGAGTGTCACTTTACAAGGAGCGATGTTTAAGTTCTGGAGGAACTCTATCAACTCCAAATTTTTAGCCAGTTCCACTTCCTATAACCATCACAGGTTCTGCTTGGTTGGAGAGAAGAAAATTCATGATAAAAACGAGACAAACAAAACCCACAAATCCAATCCCTCCCCCCCCAAAAAGGTACCCCAAACCAACACTGAAGAAATCAATAATAGAAACATTTACTTTATAAACTCTATGGACATTGCCTAATCAATCAAACTTGGAATACATTTAATCCAGTATTTTCACTGTTTGCATAGGCTTACAGGCAGAGCAGGTATTTGTGAATGTCATATCACTGAAGAGTGTTGTGCAGGAATCAAACTCTCCTGAGGAAGAAGTCAGCTCTTAGATGTACATTTCTTCATAAAGGCTTCTATTCTTATTTGACTAAGCCAGTAATAGACATTGACAACAGATTTCTCTAACTTGACAAAATTCTAATTGATTTAACAGCTGAAGAATAGCTCTCTGTAAGCATAGGAAAGTTTCCCTTCATTCTCTGTTTGGTAGCTGAATTACACAGACTCATGATACGGCTATTTCACTTCGAAGTTTCTTTTGACATCCCAACATAAGCATTCTAATATCCTCAGCCCTGTTGGACAGAACTTGAGTTGTTTCTATCTTGCATCTCTTTACAGAGAAGTGCAAGTGCCCAGAGCCACAGAGAGGATGAGACCAAAGAAAACTTACATGCCGTGTTGTGGACGTGTGCTGTGGAGTCATGGACTGACAAGTCTGGGGCCTGCTAACTAGATATCTCAGCTCCTTTCCCAGTTAGTGATTTTTCCTGCCTATGAAAGGTGGAGTGGGGAGGCAAGGGACATGGTGCATTGTGAAGTTGTGAAAGGTGAAGATAAAGATCTGCATTCAGGAATTTAGGAGCACTTTTGTGCCTCCCAGTTTAGCCATAATCAGAGAATCTCTCTGAACCCCTATTTTCAGTGAAGAATTAAAAGCATGAATTTGCAGAAGTAATTCCAAAGTAACGGTCACCATTTTGTGCAGTCACGCTTTGAAGCTCAGAATTCTAACGCAAATAAGCACATGCAAAGTGGGCAGCAAATTGTGTGTGCTAAGCAAGAACTAGGCAGACATCTCTGGCTGGAGTGCTAAAAAGTGCTTGCTTAGCAAGTGTTGTATGGAACTTTGCTGAGTTGATGCATTCTACATTGAAGGCCAACTAATGCCCATGCCATCGATGTCCTCCTTTTCTGCTGTGAACTGCTTCTGCTTCTACTTCTTCATAGCAAGGTTCTCTTTTGAAAAGCTTCGTATCAGTGCTACTCAGACATGGATTTACGATGCAGTTCTCATAGCTGGAGTTCCCAGGCAAGGACTGTTCTTCATGTGCAGCCATCTGTTCCCCATCATCATAGATGTAAGGGTCCCTGATGATGCTTGTAAGCTCTGAGTGTTGTAATTCATGCCATAGAGAAGAAGGATACCTTGGGACTGCTCTCGTAAATACACTGTTACAAAGGGAACTGCAAAATTTAAGACTAGACATACTAGGACAACCTTAAGCAGAGGAAAAGAAAGGAACCTGAATTACCTTCATCCACCTTTTTCCTTTACTTAAGCTGATCCTTAATCTTCCTTAAGATGATGTGTTTCTACAGCATGGCATACAGCAAGTTCTCCCTCTCTTCTGTCTCCAAATTCTTGGAAAAGGTCCTGAGCTCTTCCTTTTTCCTCTCCAGCTGGTTTGAAAGCTCTGTCTCTACCAGGTGTCACTGGCTTATCAAGGTAAGATTCCTTGTCACACCACGAGGTGCAATGTCAGGGAGTTGCATGTTCAGCTCCTATAGCTAAACCACGCTGTGGAGCTTGGGGGAGCACAAGTACATCATGAATTGCATGGACTCCATGCAGATCATAGATCCTTTAAATAAAAGCATGGGCCAATGGCACTACCAACTTACTTTTTTTCCTTTGCACCTTTGCAACCCAGAAATTAGTCTATGATAGAAACAACACAATCTAGCAATGCTTAATACTTTTTAGACACATGTAGTAGTACTTGTCCCAGCATACCAAGACACTTGGAAGGGAAAGCTGCAATAATAATCTAGTATAAAAAATTGAGTAAAGCCTCCTGCGTGGGCTGAGGTACAGCTGTGGCTTCTTCTCATTGAACTCCTCGATGGAAGAAGCTATACCTCATTCATTGGCAACACTATGCTCTCTCCTTGTTTCCATGCCTTAGATGTAGATTATCAGTTCCCCTACGAATGTGGCTGTTGGTCACAGAATAAAAGACCATTGCTAACCATCTAGGAAGAGTTCTGTACACCCAAAAGTCTGCTAGGAAACATATCCTTGCTGCAAGACATCATCTCCAGTCCCTGCCCTATGACACAATGAATGCAGGACTTGTTTCATGGAGCAGCATCAAAGATACTTGGAAGGTTTTCCAGACATTTTTATGAACACTGTCACCTTCATTTAAAGATGGACAAGGTGTTTCAAAAGAAACTGTTAGGACCAAGGATGGAGCTAACATCATTGTACTAATGCATTAATGAAAAGATTTTTGAAGGTGTTCATTGGCAATCCATCTTTGTTCCCACTGAATTCAACACTAAAGCTCTTATTGGCAGCAGCTATGTCAAAGCAAAGAGAATCTGATCATACCAGAAAATTACACTTACGATCTTGGGTGCTTGGGAATGGAGGGTGTTAATGGGAAAAAGATCTCCAGAAGAATTTATATTCTGTATCACATTCACGTTTCTTTCTCTATAGAACGTATGTTCTCTTCAGTTGCTCAAGCTTTTGTTTGTTATTTTCGCATTTGATTGTTTGGTTTGGGTTTGGTTTTCTTGGTATGGTTTTCTTTTTTTTTTTGTTTAAATCTCCTCTCCCTGCTTTCATTCCACAAAAAGAGAAGTAAAAAGATACTTCTGAGTTTCAGCACAGACTTGTTTCTTCATGTTTTAGATGGATTTTCTCCTTTTGCTTTGAGAACAAAAGCTGATGATACATTTCCTCCTGCTGAAAATGTGGAAGGTAAGCGGTACTTGGATGATAGAAAAATATTTATATAACCAGGTCCCTGGGTTCCACACTACTGATGTGAACTTCTGAATATTCACTGCGTGGTCCACAGCTGAAGGGAGGAAGGAAATTTGTAAATAAAGATTAAAAAAAAGGCCTCTTTCATAAGAAAAGAAAGATAATGTCACAATGTGTGTCTGCAGATGCACGTGGAAAGAAAAGACTGATATTATGGTAAGAGAGGAAATGAAAAGAAAAAAAAGACACACTGGATGATGCTCAGCCCTGTTTCTCATCCTTGCTTTGGGAGCAGGGGCTGCTGCTACTATTGTATTGAGGAAAAATCACAGGGGGCCAATGTTTCTATGAGCATCGTTGATGCCAGATTAAGCCACTTAATGTAGGGACATCATCACACTTAATGTAAGGAAACTGTCACTCTAAGTTCCCACTGTAGTCAAGGGATAAAGTCAGGCACTTTATCCTAGAGATCTCTGGATCTCCAGGGATGCTCTGGAGATCTCCCTTTCCCCACTGACTATAGGGGGGTCCTCAACTGACCAAACTCTTAATTTCTGTGCTTCAATTTCTGACAGATTTGTGACTCCAAGATGTCAGACTTCTGCTTTAGTCTCAACCCCTTTCCTCTGGAAACAGTACTGATGAAGGTCACAAAGCCCCAGTCTCAGTGCCTTGAAGTACGCATGTCACTTTGGGAATGCTGACTAAGCTGGTTTTAATTTCCAGGTATATTAACACATGCATCAAGGCAACAATGTGGTGTTCCTTGATTTCCAACATTAGAATAGAAAGACTTTGAAAAACAAATTTAAAATCAGTCTATCTATCTATCTGCATCAATTTCACAGTAGGCTGGGGCAATATGTACCAGGTAAGGAGACAGCTTATAGACTTATTTCTCTAAAATAAAGGTTTAGTTCCATGGTCAAACCAAGTATACCGCCCTACTGTTTCATCAAATACAATGTAGGAAGGAAATGCACAGCTGAATCTTCTGTCTTTAGCTCAAAGCTTCTCTGGATAAACAGGATCAGATATAAACTACAAGATTTCTGTAAAGGAACATAACAAGACAAAAGAGGGACACTAAGACCAGTGAGAGGATTGTGAGCGGCATAAGTAGTGCTGAAACAAAAAAAGCCTTCCTGAAGGTGTTGGATACCTTTTTTTCTCCTTGTACCTTCAGAAACCTTTATCCATAATGAACTGGTCCCAGAGCATCAGTCAATTAATAAAAAATTATTTTTACTTTCCACAAAGCAAAATACCTGATTTGTAGAAACTTGTCAAACTTTTCTATGGAGATTTTCATTGGAAAATAGAAAAGAGTTTTGTTTTCAGGTTTTCAAGGAAATCTGAACTATTTCAATGAAC
The DNA here is from genome assembly GCA_009867235.2 of Psittacus erithacus. Taxonomy (NCBI): domain Eukaryota; kingdom Metazoa; phylum Chordata; class Aves; order Psittaciformes; family Psittacidae; genus Psittacus; species Psittacus erithacus. The sequence continues at coordinate 49,615 of WYDI02030244.1, forward strand.
CTTCATTTTACTTTGCCTGCAGAAATATTTTTGTTACACCTTTCATCAAAAGACTGAATAAAGAATGTGGCTAGCTGGTTCATTCTGGTAAGGAAAGAGACATCAGCTAATGCAGTAGTTTGGCATGTTTCTATGAAGCAGGCTGAAAGCTATTTTTTCAGTTCTTGTGACAATGTGCAGATATGTTGTCTTATTCTCAGTGAATGCAACATTACCAAAGTAAAAGCAACAGGTTCATTTTGGTGTGCTAAGGGAGAGCCACGTAGCATCATAAAGAAATGAAATCTGCCTGCATGAAACTAGGTACTGTCACATGCAATCTAGCATTGATCAAATTAATTTTAATTTCCCAAAATAAATATAAAAGCAAAACATTAGAAAACCTTAGTCATCATTTTTAAATTGCTCTCTAATGCCAAATTTCTGCCCACAACAAGGTTTTATAGAGGCCGTATGAAGTCCAGAAAACAAGTTGTGTGAAAATGTTGCCAGAAAAAGATCCTGCACATAATAATGCAAACATGTTTTTTGTTGCTATACAAAACTTCATTGTGTAGAGCTGGAGGCTACCTCAGTGACTTTTGAGACAACGCTTTCTTCATTACAAATATTCTCATGAACACAGAAAAGCAATAGTTATAGTTCATGCGGCTTGGTAGAAATGGCAGTAACTTGGCTGCCTCAGCCTATGGAAATTCTGTGGCTGACCAGATTGCAGGTTTTTTTAATAATTGTGAGTTTAAGAGTTCAAAAAGAAGCCAAAGACAGTCCCCAAAAAACACACTGAACTGTAGCACATCTGGGAATGTATATAAACACATATTAGATATTAATCCTGTCATGTTCTAAATCCATGAGCCTTAAAACTGAAATCTTGCCTTTGGCCAGTGTACCTATAGATAGATAGATAGATAGACAGATAGATAGATAGATATACACGTGTGTGTATGTATAGACACTAGTGGTGGTAGTACACAGCCATCAGCAGTTCATATCTAATATCTGAGGAGCTAACATTTTGCAAAGAATGAACTTTCTCTTCCTCTTCATCATCTTTCCAAACATCAGTGTCCCATCTGACACCATCTATCAAAGACGTATTGCATTTCTTTCACTTCAAACACTTCTCTGGAAAGATAACTGAAAACCATTCTTGTCTCCTCCTCCGGTTGTATGAGTAACCGCAGTAATTATGTAACTGCTGAAAAATTAACCTCCTTTCAGGACAAAATGTATAGAAAACAACTGAAAGAAACCAAAGGAGATCCAGGATACATATTTTTCCTGAGCAGATAACCCAACGCACCATACAAATGGAAGTTAAGCAAAAGCTTAACTACAGTCAGAAGAAAATAAACTCACTGCATATCATGGTCTGGCTGCATTTAGACTAGAAAACCTCTTCTACCAAATCCAAACTCTGCAATCCTTGCATAAATCAATGACATCATCTTTTGTGACTCACTGCCTACAGTATTTATATTCAGCAGGCTGTCTCTCTCGTGGGAAAGTATCTGTACTGTTGAGACCCATAACTCATTCTGATCCTTGTACAGGAGGTAAAGAGGATGTTCTCTCACCTTGCCTTAATTTCACACACTTTGCACAATATCCCAGTAGGATTTCTTTTTGCAATTTCACGACAATGTTGAACAGTTGTTTGTCTCCTGAGAAGCTTCACCTTGTGCTGTCTAGGGAATGGAATAAAGAAGAACATACGTGAGTGTGCTCATGTCCTGGTGTATGACATGAATCATCTTGGTAGACTGTTATAACATGATACACTCAGATAATATGAAGGCTGAAAGATAAGCATTTACTAAGCATGAGATGGCAGTGGTGCATGCGATATTCATTTTGCTTCAGTCTGTGAAAGAGTGATGATGAATTCTTTCATTACATGCTCATATGACCTTTCCCCAATGTTCTTACATATTTTTGCTATGTTTTCCCGTTATCTAAGCTGGTCACCCCAGGCTCCCTTTATAGTCAACAAGAAGAAACAGGCATTTCTGCAGTGCAATTCATCTCATCTTAAAATAGACATCTAAAGTATGACAGCTGAATCACATTTGAGAAGTACCCTTCAGTCATTTACCTGTATAATATACAGTCATTTGCCTTGATTTACCTCACAGACCCTGCATGGATAGCAAGATAAGGGACAATCCAACTCATCCATCTCTCTTTAAACTTCAAGGCTGTAATGTGTGTTATCTCTAAAACATTTCTGGTAGATGAAGAACCCTCCAAACTGGCAGAGAAAATTGTAAGCAATTTTCTTCATTTCTGTAAATCATTGAACGCACTTTATTATCTTTATGAAATGCTCCATTTTCTGAATTTGTGTCCATTCTTGTTTCCCACTTTGGGGTGTTAAACTTCTGCAGCACAAGGAATGCTACATGCTTTTCTCCCCCTTTTCAGGCTTCTCTTCATTAAAAATTTCCATTGTCACTTTACTGTTGAAGAACTCTGGCAACGGACTCTAGGTTACCTGATTCAAAAACAGTCACAGTTTCATATTGTGGCCTAATGGTTTAAGTAAACTATTCTGCATCCTGCCATTTTTAAAAGTTTGTTGATGAAACACCTTTTCTCTTCTTCCTGTGGCTCAAACTGTATTTCTGCTGCTACTTAGCTCATCAGCAGGACTATTGGATATAAAATGTGCCATGCGAGGAACAATTATAACCAGATTTAATAATGATTTATATTCTTTCAACTTTGTAAATCTCAAAAAATATTAGTCAAGGCATAATGATTCCAGATTTTACACCAGAAGAACAGAGTTCAACATCTGGCCCAGAATTTCATCCAGAGCAAAAATGGTTCATACTGTGAAGCTTCTGTGTGTGTATGCTGGTAGGGGGTGGAAAGTGCAAGAAAATGGGTGTTTTCTGAAATGGAAGCACCAGGCAATTTCGTAATTATATTATTGAAAGCTGGAAAAGCAAGTCTTGTCTCCCACACCCAACATGAAATTATAAACCCAAAAATAACGATGTTCATCTGACCCTTTAAATGCTATCTCAATTATTTTCTGTCTGTGTTATTTATCTGTCACTACATACAGGCACCAGCTGCATAACCACAGCTATTTGGATATGATCAAGTTAAAGCCGTAGGACTAAGAGTAGCAACCATTAATTTCTACTATGATTCCCACTGCCCACAACAATGTGATGCTCACAGTAATACATGCACACATACAGAAAATAAATCCTGATCTTCAAATGAACAGCCAGTGCTGTCTGTTTGCAAGTGGATAGGTCTTAAACACCATCCAAGATCTCAGATCTCAGGCACTTTTAAGCACAGATAATGCAAATCGTGCATTGAAACCAACACAGAGCATTTCTAGATGCGCAGAGATACGGCTCACAAGTAGCTTAGGCCTTGTTCATAAAGCCTCTTCTAGCTTTGATTGCCCTGGCAAAGGGAATACCATTTCCAGCCTGCCCAAGAAGTGTGTCACTAACCTACCTACTGGTTTAATCTGTGAGCTGTGCTGCTCGTGTAACTGCTCCCCATCTATTTCATCAAAAGCCTGGCATGTAGAAACACAGTATCATTTCAAAAGAATAAAATAGGGAGGAGTAGGAGGAGCCCAGAGTTAAAAAACTGAAGCATTTTATATTATAAATCCCTGCATATACCTACACTTCCTCAGAAGGTGCCCTCTATTCACAGGTTTCCTCAAAGCAACCTCAAAGTATCCTGTTTGGGTATACCTGGTCAGGTACAGCACATGTGAGGTAGCACTTCTGAAGGGTCTACAGTCTGGGTCTGAATGGGGGCTACATGTCACTGCTTAGTTTTGCACAGGCATCCTGATGCCCAGCAAAGCCTATCTGTAAGAAGACTGATTAGATCTAGCCAGCTGGAAATGTCACTTTGGCATCAGAGGGAAGGCCTGGGACATAGCAGAGTATATATACGTGCCCATTTCATGTCTTTTCACCAAACCCTGGTGAAAGACGCTGTCACCTGCAGGACAAATCCTCACAGGGCTTACCCTGGCATGGGAAATGATTCTCTCTTTCCCTCAGAGAAAGGCTACAGGAAGATATGCCACAATCTGACCTCTTGGTATGACAGCAAGGTCTACCAGGAGGAACTAGGATAGATGTCAGTGCTCTCTAAGCCATAGAGAAGTATGAAACTGTCTTTAGTTACTGTGCCAGTCTTCTTGCATAAGTAACATCATCATACACAGCATAGGTAATAAAGGTGGTTTTGCGTCCTGCCTTGGATCTGAAAAAAAAACGGTGATACTTAAGGTGACATACAGGGAAAATTGTCCAGTCTAGTTCCCTCAGAAAATGACCAGTGATGTGGCTGAATTAGTGATACGGCTGAACACAGGAGGACTAGAAAGCAGAGTCCAGCATTCTCTAAACTTCTTGAGTTTATAAAAGCAATTTCCCAGGAACAATAAAGAAATTGAGTCAATTCCTGTTAAGAGGTCTTTAGAGTGGTGGCTGAGGGGGGGCATGCAGGGGTTTATTTGTGCTTTCTCCAGAAGGTACGGTTCTTCAAACAGAAAGACAAGTGGAAAAAGAAACCATGTGAGAAAAGAAAATATAGTCCTCTAGACTTATCTCTTTAGAGATCCTCATCTCTTTATGCTTGTTTATTATAAGCACTTTCAACTGAAAGCAGAGCTCTCTTCTCTTCCACTATTGATATAGAAGATCTATAGATGCTCTGGATAAGCTTCATAAAAAAAACTAGGCAGAAGGCCACAGTCATTCCCCAGAGCATGTGTGTAGCCTGTGTCCCTCTGCATCTTCTGCACTTCAGCAACTGCCAGAGGGCCCAGACAAGCCCCGAATCCTGGTGTCAGATGCTACAAAAACCTGCCTAAGAATCAGCCTCTGGCCCAGAGGGAGCAGGGAAAAGCTGAGAAGGGAAAAAAAATGTCATGAGTTTAGAGAAGTGGTTAACAGCGAGCTTTCAAAAACAGGTTTTGGATACCCAGTCTGAAATACTTCAGAAGAACTGACCACGAAGTATTTAAGCTGAATACCTAAAATCACAAGAAGTTTTGATAAGCCTTGACCTATATCACTGTGTTATGACAAACAATATTTTCCTCTGCACAGGAAACATTCAGGATTGAATACTCATCACTTAGTGCCTTCTTACCTACCTAGCGAATCTCCTGATAGAGACAGGTTCTGTCATGGTTGCTTTCTTGATCGGAGATACTAATGGCATAAAGAAGTCAATAGTAAATTCAGATATCTTCCCAGTGCAGATACTGAGGCTAATCTAATTTGCAACCCTTTTCTCATGTCCTTGTAAGCATCATCAAAGCAGCATAAAAACTGCAGAGGAAGGGACAGAGGTATATTCAGGCTGCCCACAGTGTGCTTAAGTGCATGACTCCTTTCCACTCATGCACCGGATTTGAGCAACTCTGGGTAGCAGGCAGGCTGAATTGCTCTATCCATACATGTTGGAAAGAAAAGATTTGCAATTCATTTCACCTACCTTTGGATTGCTGAAATTCATGCATGTAGTCAGAGCTAATTGCTTGGAGCCCTTTTATAGACTGTGAGAGAAAGGTATCTTCAGAAGGTGATTCATCCTACCCATCCTGCCCCGAGATGAATAGCCTGCATGAATGGCTGTCAGCCTTTGGTGATTGCACAGGGAGCCAAAGCATGGCTTATACTAGATGCATAAGTCTTTAGCTGGTAAAAGTCATTCCAGTCTGAGTTACACAGGTTGAATATGAACTTACGTACTCTGTCCAGAAGACTTCACATGTATGCATTTCTTTATATCTAATACAAAATGCTTAAATGAGTCAGTCCTCTTTTCCTTCATCCTCTTGTGTCTTGGCTACATCTATCATTAATTATTTTCTTCCTGTTTGCCTGATATTAATGCAGTAAGGCACCATCGAATAAATTCAGTTATAGTGGGGGAAAAAGGAGGAATAAAACACACTGTGTGCAAACTCATTTCAGAGGCTGAGAGCAGAAAATCAGAGCACAGGCAGAACAGCCTGAGTGTTTCTGGCGAGCTTGCAGGCACAACACAAGTAAACATCTGAAAGACAAAACTACTATCAGCTCAGCATAGAAAGCAAGCTGCCAGATCCACAAAAAAAAATGAGTGTGAGGCCCAACCTAAGCATGTGTGTGCATGCTGAAGAGAGCCAGAAAATCTCTACAAATGTCACTATCTACTCTGGCTTGATGTACGGGCCCCAAAGGCCAAGAACTTGACTCTCGGATCTTTTTTGTGCAAACTGTGACATCTCAGACTCACATCAAGAGCTTTCTATGTGTTTTGGCTCAATATCTGCTCCCAGTTATGTTGGTGGAAGGAACTTCAGATTCACACCAACCTAACAGAGTTTATTTTGCCTTCTGTCTGTGTTTAGTCTTCATATTAATAATTAAGGCAAGCAATGCAGATTGGGATGGAAATTCTTTCCTGAGGAAGAGAGCTGTGTGCCATGTAAACTACCTAGCAGCTGCTGAACCGGTTTCAAAAATTACTAGTGAGAAAGCTCACTACTCATTTTTCCATAAGTATTGGCATTGCTAGGATGTCCATTGCCATGGGCCTGTTATTTAAAATTTCTGCTGAACAAGAGCACACCCCGAAAGTAATGGGCTCAGTTAATAACATGCTGTGAACTTCGTGAGGGTTTTTTGAGCTATAAATGTACTTTCTGTGGTCTGTTAATAAAATCATCCTTCCTGTCAAAGAAACAGGGCTGCGGAGAGGCAAGTCGCATGAGTTTCCCTCATGGAGTTTTTCCCAGCCCACACCACAGTTCAGGGTTAATTGCACAGAGGCCCCTTCACTGACTCAGGAAGCGCTTCCAGTCAAGGCCACCTCCCTCAAAAGGATCACTGGCATTAGTGTGGCCTTGGCTCGTGGCTTTCCTCCATCCAAGAGAGGGGTGGTGGGTCACCTCCAAGGCAAGTGGATCTCTGTCAGCCATTCGCCTCTTTCTAGCACGTCTGTTTTATGATAGGCCACACATGAAATCCCAGAGGGGAAATGTGAACCTAGCAATAGGTAAAGGTGTTATTAACCTCATGGACAAATGCATCTGTCACCACCAATGTGGGATGTCTTTGCTCTTCTGAGTTGTTTCCTGATTTACACTGAGCACAAACCATTCAACTTCTATAGGGATATGACTCAGCACTGAATTTTGGCACAAGCTGCTCAGAATTAATTTATAACTGTGAAGTGCAGAGCTGTGGGGGCCCCACTTCTATTGATAATCCTCCTCCCCACATAATCACAGTTTAACCCCCCTTGGCCCCATTACAAAAGTCCCCATCCAGGACCAGTGCTTCTCTCCTGGAGGATAAAACACTTGAGTTTTTTCCCCAGGTTTCTTTACCAAAGTTCTCTATAATAAGAGATCTCAGACAGGAATTGATAAATCCATACTAAAGGGAGGGTAAACATTAACATAGTATACCTTGTGGAATAAAAGGGGAAAAACAGAGCTCTTGAAATGCTAGTTCAAATGTAATGGCAAGCCTCTAAAGAAAACAACAATGCCCTTATTTCTGCGTACATTTGTTTTTTCAATAGCTCTGCTCATTTTGACCTCCAGTCCTAAATTCTTCAAATCAGCAATTCAAGTTTCCATAAAAAAAACTTAGTAAATTTTGAAGCAAGATTGTAATTAAAGACAGCTACAAAAAAATCATCTCTGGGTAATTTGAATCCTTTCAGAACCAGTATGGCTAAACTATTGACAGAATAAAGAGGGGAAATTAATGGATATCATATTGGACTTGAGTGAAAAAGCAACTGTTTTGTTTTGGAAAACCACACAGCAATTGGTATTTTAATCTGACTTACACAGCTTGCTATTGACATTTTTCAAAGTTTTCTCTCACCTCATATTTTCATCTTAAACAGTGATGCTGAAAGAAACTTACCATGGTTTGGCTGTCTGCTAGCAGCTTCTGCAAGGCAGGTGCTCTTGTCTCTTTGCAGCAATCAAGTTGCTTCCGCTTCTTGCTATTCTGGCACACCAGAATAGACACTTCATTTCTTTTTTTACAATGCACCAGGTTTGATTTTCTAGAGCCCACGGTACACAGGACTGAGAGACCCACAGAAAAATATAACCCCCAGCGTCTGACTTTCACATATTCTTTCCCAGGACAGCAGGGCATACTGCTCTGAAGAAAAAAAGGAAGAAGTTATTTTTGTTGGGCTGAGTGCTTCAAGGTGAAAACATGAACCTGCTCAGGATTGGGAGTGTGTGGTGGTAGTGTTATTTGTAACAGAGCAGCCTTGCTTTTTAAATCTACAGATTCTACTCACTTCTTTGAATGCTGCTGTTAAGGTAGCTCAGATGCTCTCTGCCTGTATGTGTCTCAGGGTATGCCTAGCCAGCCAAGAGCAGTCCAGCACCTCAGCTGACCAGGTACTCTCCACAAGTTACATGCCAACTGCATCTGGCAAGTCCTGCTGATATTCATCACCATAAGGCATGAGAAGAAGAAAGACCAAATGCTCTGTTTAAGAAGGCAATACTTGCACTGAATCTCTTCATCCTGAGATCTTTTGTAGGTTATTTCATTTCTTCCCGTCCTCTGCTTTCCTTCAGCCCCCTAAAGTTAGCAGACAAACTCCAGATCTATCAGAGTGAAGGAGATCTGACTCTGATCTTTTGTATCTCCCTTCAGGGTAAAACAAGTCTGAAATCTTCTTCTAAGGAATGGGAAGTGTGGTGGGATGTTCCCCTAACAGATTGTGGGAAATACCATGCTGTCATGTGCAAGTGTCTCCTGGCATACAGGTACTTCTGCAAGAGCCCTTGGACTTACTTGTGTGAATATAAGAGCAGCAGCATTTCTCAAGTTCACTTGGCAGTCACTGAAGTCCTGGATTTGTGAGTAATGGCACTTTCAGGAACATTACCAACACATCTTTAGGGCCCGGGTTACATGGGAGCATCAGTAACAACCAGCAGCCCTGCAGGAAGAGAGCAGGAAGGGCTGCAGAAATCTGACAGATGTGTGGGACAATTCTTTCATTCAGAATTACGCCACTCAAGGTCTTAAAGTTACTGGGCTTAGGGGCAGACAGACTGGGCTAATTCTGGACTTCTTGTGAGTCTAATTTAATTCCTGGAAGCGGAGCTGTGTCCGCTCAAGCTTGGCTCCAGACCAGCTTTTCCAAACGCAGTCAGGCACCAGCGCAATTGTCAGAGTCACTTAACTCCCACTGGTGCTAGTTACGTGCCTTTTGAAAATCCCACTAAGGGCGACTGCAAATCTGGCCCCTAGTATGCTCACTTCAGTTTATTCAGCTGTAATTACATGTCAGCTCTGCTCACACTGGAGCTCTTCCACTGAACTGCTCACTTTCCTGGCACTCCAAAGACCATATCATTGAGGTGAGGGGGGGGCAAAAATTAATTCTGCTTATTGGAAACTGAAAAGTGAAGCTATTAAAGGGTAGGAATGTGATGAATCAGTTCTCCACAGTGAAGTGATACTAAAGCGAGCTCCAGCTTAGGAACAGCACAGAGTGATTTATTGTTGATCAATCCACTTCTCCCTTTGCTGTTCCCCATATAGTTACCTGGAGACGATGGTACTGTTTATCAGTAAAAAAGAGCGCAGTGTCATAAATCCAACTACAAGCAAGCCTAGACTAAGAGCCTGTTTGTGAGCAGTCTCAGCTCTGATGTTATACCAAGGCCTTACTAATGCAGGGAACCTCATTAATCTGAACAGTTTGGGACCATAGAGCCTTCTGAATTAATGAAATTTCCTGTTGCTGATGAGGAGTCATAACCAGCACAAAGACATATTCCTGGTTTTTTTCTTTTTTTCCACTGTAAATGAGTATTTTGGCATTAAAAAACAAAAGCAAAAAAAAAAAACAAACAACCAAAAAAAACCCCAACAAAACCCCACACAAAACCCAAAAACCTCTAGAAGTTTAGAATGCATGTGCTAAGTATAAACATACCCATGGAAGCCACATCAGCAGCTGATGCAGGAGCAGGTTAGCTTTTGACTAACTGAACTGCTTGGATTAACAAATTCTGGAATAACAGCAATACAGACCCCAAGAAGCTGGAAGCCTCATCTATTGATTCTTCTGGGCCTTGGGAGGAACTTCAGCATCAGGTCAGAAACTCTTATCTCAGGCCTATCTCAAGATTGAACATCTGAATCTTCAAATCCTTTGCTTATTGTTTTTAATCCATCTTCATGTTTTCCATGCCTGAGTGCATTGTTTCTGGCATGACATTACTTTGTCCATTTCTTTTCAGGCACAGTCAGAGGCACATGGTCAGCATCTCAGACATGATTTGCTGAGGTCTCAGTGTCCTCTATGGTGTCATGGTTATTTTAATTCTTAAGGAAATCATCCTCCTAGAAGAATAAACTCATTTAAAGACCTAATGTTAATTGGAAACTGCCGAACAAAATGCTTGTGAATTAAGGAGCCTAAGAGTGAATAACAAATACACACATTGACCGTTTGTTGATGAAGCAGGTCAAAACACTTCCCTTTCCCTTTTATCCCTTTCTGTTGCTGATCAGAGAAATAGGAGGGCTGCAGAATAGCTAGGAATGAACTGCCACCGTGTGGCCAAGGAACAGTTTTAGCTACATTCCTAGAAATCTCCTGCAGGAGCTGTTGCACTGAAACAAATGACCGTCCTCAGGACTTACAAGTGAAAGTTTTCTGCTCGATCACACATTTCACTTCTGTGGTACCTGCAGTTCGTCCCTAGCAGTGGCCATAGGTTTCTTGCTGAGGTCTTGCTCCCATCTCAGTCTCACTTTAATAAAAGGGTAGAACATATCTCTTAATTCCATAAATTCTTCCTATATTTTCTGTAATAGGTCACCTCCTCTTCTCACAGGGGTCAGGGTATCATAATCATGGAGCCATTCAAGTGATGATCCCAGGTCTTGCCTTAGAAAAGAGAAGATAACTTTTTAATATTACAAGCCTCTTTGTTTGTTAGTAGAAAACTTATCACCTTGCACTAAATTATTGCTAGTCAAGTAAGACTCTACCCTCTGCTTTTCAGCTGGGTCTGAAGCAGCTGGACTCACACGTTCTGACTTGCCCTCAAAATTCTTTCAGAAGAACACATTTTTCTAGCTGTTAAACTCACGATAAGTCACGAGTCATTCCACTGACTTGATGCAACTTGGTTCCAATTTACCATGGGCATAACTCAGAGCAACACGCCCAAAAGGTGGCAAAAGCCCCCTAAACACACCCTGTGGTGACTGACCAGGTTTGCACTGCTTTCATCTCCTTGTGGACCATTCTATCACAAAAACATAACAGGCGCTCTCCTGAATTAGCCCAAGTAGGTGTACAGATTGGACCTACAGCTGTGAAGATTTTGAGGACATCCGCTAGGTGTTAATCCAGTATTTTTACACACCCCATTCAATCTGGAGCATCAGATAACTATTCATCTTTGCTATGAATTACCTTGGAGGACTTTCTGCATTACTTACTGTAGTGCTGACACCTTCTGCCTTCACTGTAACTTTATGGCACTGCAAGATTCAAACCAGAGTGTGCACCTTGTCCAGCTGCCAACTTTCCATTAGCTGCTTATATTTTTTCTGTTTCTGACAAAGACACAATTTCAGCTCACTTATGTGTATCATGATTACATTGAGTTGCTGCACACAAAAGGTCAAAATTATTTTGACTCCTCCAGGACATGATTTCTTTAACAGACTTCATCTCTCTTCAGTTACTGTATTCTTGTACACAGTGTCTTTAATTTCTTATGGACATCTGTGGATGTGGCATCACAGAAATTCATAGCCAGAGCCTGTTTAGAGCTAGTGCTCAGCAATGACGGTAACTAGAAGAACCTGGAATACCTCAGTACTTCAGCTGACCTGGATTTGAAATGGCAAAATTAAAGAAACCTTCCTAGAGATCTTGCTCACTACTCCAATGCAATCTTGGAAAGAGCTTTTGGGATCAGCACTGTGGGGAATGCTCACACACAGTGGCCTTGATTGATAGAGCTCCTAGTTGGCACACTTTATTATCAGGGCCTGTGAGCCTCTGGGCATAACTGAAAGAGCTCACTAATAATCTCTGTAAGGGATCTAGGCCATGAAGAGCTCTGCTGGTCATGAATAATTCTTCTGTACAATTTGCATTGTCAGAGCACCTATGGTAGGTGCTTAATTAAGTAGTGCTTAATTTCAACTTTGCAGTGCCTGAAAATAACTGCGTGTTGCAGCAAGGTCGTTTAGAGACCCTACCCAAGGTAAATAGAGTCCCTCCAGTGTCTATGCAGAGAGCTCTGCCTCCAAAGCCCTTGGGGAAATAATTCAGGGAAGCCAAGGAGAATCAACTGCTCCTGGAAAAGTGGAAGGCTGCCTAGAGTGAGTCGGTGTTAGGTAGGGACATGGTTTCCTCTCAGGGCATACAGAGGGTGCTGCCATCCGCAATAAACCCTTCTCTGAGGACACAGCACAGCGGATGGAGATGCTTACCTTTCCTCTCTCCTGCTCCTTTTATGTTCAACTGCCATTTTCTGACACTGGTAACACAAGACCTGGCTTCTGGGCCTCAGCTCCCCCAGCTTCCACCTCCCCAGAGAGTGGCCTAAGATGCTAGGACCACCCTCCATAGCTCTATTGGAGCTGAGCCGTGTCCAGTGAGGAGAATACAAGGGTTAATATGCTAGAATGAGAAAAAAGTTGTCTACATTTATGGGATAGGAGGTAGAAAATGTTCTCAGAGAAAAACTCTATTTTACTCGCTTAATTAAAATTTACTGAGATTATAGCAGGCTTGAAATGACCTCTAGGAAAAGGAGAAAAAAAAACCCAAGCAAACCAATCACAGAATTCAAATTGAAACTACACATCTTATTTTCCTCCTCTGTCTCTTATTCATAAAAGCAAACACGTTTCACACTAGAGTTTGAGCGTCGGACAGCAGGGGTACCCTGACCCTCTGTCACAGCCCAAGGACCAGAGATACCTGTTTTACAAGGACAGACAGAAGACACAGGGAAGGTCAAGCATGCTTAAGCAGTTTGGTTCTGCACATCACAGTGCATCCTTAAAACTATAACAAAAGATCAGCTACTCCAACGCATATAACCTTGGCACTATGAACATGAAGCACAGCCCAGGGCAGAACACCATTGAAATCCTTTTCTTCTTCTTTCATCAGTATTTTAATTATTCATACGCCTAATTCTGTGATAGTAACTCAAAAAGACAGCGAGGTTTTCTGTCAGAATCCATCCTTGTTACAGGTTCTAGTAGCAAAAAGGCGACCACACACTCAGTAAAAATGTTCCTTGGCAACTTCAGGTAAGATTCTGCTTGGAGAGGGTTTTCAGGGTGACAAGGTTGCCAAAAATACGCAGGTCTGAGCGCGGGCCCTCTCCTCTCACACACACACACAGAGCTTGAGGCATGTCGGGAGCAAGGGGTGTGTTTGGGACATGCTGTACTCTGGCTGTCTGACCTGGCCAAGCGGCCTTGAATGATCATGTCAAAGGCACAACATTTTTGACAACAGTTATGATGTTCAGTTCGGAGCAGTCAGGATAGGACCGGGGACGTACAAAGGCAGCAAGGCTGCACAGAGAATACAGACTAATCATGAGAAGCACCAACAGCAGGAAAAGAAAATGTAGACTTTCATTTAATCTCTTCATGAATATGCATTAATGTTGTTGGTTAAACTGGTCATTTTCAAGAGGATACACACTAGACAAAGAGCAGTAAAAGTACCCCTAGAATTAAAGTGCTTCAGAAACAATTCCTCCCCTTCATGAACGCCACCAGAAAAACGCAGAATGATTTAATCAAAAAGGTGATGCCAGCTCTGAATGCAGGAACATACAGTTTTTTGGCACTCTCCTATCTCATGACAGAAAAGTGTTCTAAATCAGTGAGATCTGAGAGAGGTATTTCCACATCATGGCAGAAATGCTGTTTGGTTAACTCAGTCCCAAAGACTAGGAAAAGAAATCAGCAAGAACTACCACCTGCCAAATGTTCTGTGTGGTGGGCACAAGGTTTATGGAGCTTATGATGTATCAGATGGACTATATTGATGGCTAGTGCCTTAGGAAATTTATCCAAGCCTGTGGACATAAAAACAACTGAACATAGAAACGAGAAATCACCAGTGAATCACCAGCTGGTTATACCAATGCTGCCATGATCCACCTGTCACAATGAACCACCAATTGAACACCAGATGGAAAAAATCAAAGCAAGCAAAGGCTTGATCCCAAATACCTTTGCAAATTCTTAAGAAAAAGCACAATCTGGTGGTTGTGGCTCAGACTGATGCCTGTGATATAAATGGTATTGCCTTATCTGAAGGGCCATAGGCTAGTATTTCCATAGGGTGCTATTGCCTTGTCACTTCATATGTATTTTTACATTGCTGTACATCAGAGGAACAGGCAGACATAGGTCTTAACAATTCCAAGTATCCTATGGAAGATGTACCACCTCTAAGACTAAAAAGTCTGAAGAGGAACACTTCTAGATGGCATTCTTCCTCATGTATAGTTTTTAATGACAAAGTAGCAGAATACCAAATATTGGGTATAATCTAAAGCTGATGCAGTGGATTTGCCTGCAGATTGTCCGCTGCATTTGAGAACAACCTTTGCTCCAGTTTATTCTCAAAGTGTTCTTTTCCAAGACATTAAGCTTTTCTAGTGTGCATTGGGATGTTCAGATTCAGCAACTGGGTGTTAAAATAGAAATAAACTAAAAGGTGGTGTAACCATATGAAAAAAGTTTGAATGCATTTTTTGCATGTAATGAACCCCTTGATGTTGTATTCAAGGACAGAACAATTCCCAATAGCAAGCAGAGCACAAGATAGCTTGTTTTTTCAATACACACTGAAACAATTCCTCCAAATACATGTTTCTAATGCTGATTCTTTCACTGCAGTTTTTTCTGCTTGTACCACAGTTTGTGTGTACCACAGTGCTGCTGTACACCCTCAGATCACAGAATCAATCATGGCACATACAAATTTTCCCATGAAAAAAAAGAGAAAATTCTGCTTCACTGCTCTGAAGTTGGAAGCAGCGGTGCAAAAGCTCCAGCATATTCACTGAACTGCCTGAACTGCTGTACTAGACTCAAAAGAAAAATTACTGCACCAGGCAATCTCTGAATCATTGCTTTCAATAACAGCCCTAGAAAAAAGGCTTGTCAAGTTGGAGTTCCCCCCAAGCCAAATGACAAAGCAGTATTGTTAGGCACAATGAACTCAATGAGTTAAACCCTCATATGAGTCCAACATTGGAATAGCCATGGCTTAAAATATGCTCAACACAAAGAACCTTCAGTGACAGCACACATCACTTCCACAGCATAAGAGATGGATCAGAGGTTAAAAAACAAAAGCAAGTTTTACATGTCCTATTTCAGATATTCTATCTTCAGCTGAAGAGGGAATATTCTTTCAATATTCTTTTTTACGTGCTTTGGGCTTAAATTTTAAAGTGCTATATGCCCCTTCCACAGCTTTGGGCAAGTACATGGGATGTCTTTCCAATCTCTTCCTAGAGCTAGTGGTTCCCCGCTGGCTGTTTCTTTGAGATTGGTTTGCAGCCTCTGCTGTCTGGGCAGTATCTTGTGAGTATCTCCGGGGAGCACGAAGGATCCAATTTGAATGTAAGCTGTGTTCGCTTGTGCTGGTAGCAACTGAAAGACATAAGATAATGTGGTGTCAACAGTTCACCAGTGATAATTTCCATGCACAGCTATGTTAGAGTTAGTCCCTTTATACAAACTTCTAAGGCAAAGCTAATCCAACCTCTTTCAGATATCCACTTTAGCCTAAGACAAAGGAGAGAAATGTCAGTTTCTCTCCATTGATTATACTAAGATAGATGATGAACTCAGATGACAACATCTTCATTTAGTCAGGCAATCCCATCCTTTCTGGTGGAAATGGACCGCTATTAACCCTGATTTCTAAATTACTTATTTTTTTGCTGGTTGAAGAGAAAACATCTAGCCATTTCTCAATGAGAAAAATGAAAAACAGATGAAGAAAGAATTCATCCCTGAGCAGAAAGCAAGCACTATTCCAGCACTACACATGATACGTTTGGTCATGTAATGGCCACACATAAAATAGTTGCACCCTTTCATCAGGGAACAGGCAATATATTACTGCAATTTCACATACTGCATGCAATGGTTCTAGATTTGGGAAGCAAAACTTGGAGGCAAACTGTGTTCATTAAATAAACAGACATGGTCTTACAATGTTACTCCTCCCTCTACCCTTTGCACACCAAAAATAATCTTATTTTGGCTGGCTTATACTGCACCATCAAAATCAACATCCACGTTTGCCAGATCCATGTCAGGAACTCTCCGCCATCTCTCTGAATCCAGGTCTGCAATAACTGAGTCAAAGAAAGCTATTGCTTCTCTTACATCTGAACTGGACTGTGGGCCTTTTCTTTCCATGGACGCCTGTTGATCAGATAGGGAGAAAAAGGTTAGCTAAGGTTTGGGCACAATGACCTCTTAATGAGCAAACTGTACAAGGAAGCTGAAAACACTGTATTTGACTCTGTACTTCAAGCTAGAAAAGGACATAGGTTAGACTACCCCACAGGTTGTAGTCATCAAAGAAAGTGGGACAGCAGTCTAACAAATGTCCATCTTGTTACATGCTCAGCACCAAACATCTTCCACTTGGATACTGCTAGCCAGGTGTTATGAAATCCCTCAGAACCCCAGTATCAGTCCATTTAATTAGGCGGCTAAGTGACAGATGGGCTTTATGGCCTAATTTATTCTACCTAGCAGTTGGCACCTAATGAGACACACATTAGAAATGCAGTCATGCGGGGTTCCTTCTGTAATTAATGCAAGGCTCCAGTATCTTCAGAAGATGAGTCAGGCCTTAGGTAGGCTGAATTCTCCTCTGCAGGCAGCTCTTTCTCTTAGCTGCAAAGGGATTGTGGGGTAACTTGGTTACTAAATCAAGTATTTTATTAAAATGCCTAGGTTAGGTGAAATGAAGACAGATCTAAATTGCTAAAGTCCTTTTGAAATGGAAAAGGATCATATGTGCTAAAATATGAGTCATTCAACACTGTGCTAATTCCCACAGGAAAGCCACAGGATTTAAAATTAGGAGCCTGTGTCTTGATGAAAAAGCAAATGCCTACCTATAAATGTTGCAGCAGTCGTAAAGCCTTGGTTGGCAATTCTGTAGGTCCATATGGGATGAATACTTCCTGCTGTGTTCTACCTAATGAGGCGCCATATATTATCCTTGCCAGTCTGAGCTAGGTGTATTGTTTTGCAATACCAAGTCAAAAAATTGCTACCTTGGTTTTCAAACATGCAAACAAAGGACACATGCTGCAGCACATCTCTGATGGACCAGCTTGTTCCCTGTTCTGTGGAGGAAGAGAGATGAGGTAGCTTATACCCCTTCTGACATTATGGGTTGATTGAAATCCTCAGAAGTGCTAAAAGATAGCTGCTACCACACATCTGCTGAAAATAGTGACTGCTATTATGACTAAGCCCTTTTAGGTTAGAAACAATTTTAAAGAAATGCCTGTGTACTTCCAGAATCTGACCCATCCCTCCATTCTTTTCTCTTAGTAGACCCAAGTGGCAAATTTTGAACCCATGCAGTCAGCCTGTAGTCCAGGTCCTAGAGACCTTTGGATTCAACCTCCCATGATGACAAGGTTGTCTGGACAAAGTATTTTCCTATTAATCATCCAGCAGGTAGGAGAAAGAAGTGAATATCCACTGACAGGGAATTTAACACAAACAGGTAGTTAGGGACAAAACCATTCAAGCCTGGTGATAAAATGAACCTTGCAATCTGTTAAATTGGAATCTGTAGTTTGGAAGCAGAGGATTCTGGCTATTCTAGAAGTCTCCATGACCTCTGCCTAATTTTTGCAAAGCCAAAGCTAGATAGCTGTGGTCCTGCTATTTGTGTTGGCAAGAATGACCTGTGGGTGGCATGCCCTGCTCATGTCCCTGTTTGTTCTTAAGGGGACAGCTCATGGACTTAGCATGCCAGTCAATACCAGGGTCGTCCATACATAAGATCTAGCTGGCAACAGTCAGATGACAGCACTTTTAGCCTCAGCCTATAGGAGATTCATTTATTTTTCCTAACTGGTATTTTCAGCGGCAAATATCAGAGATTCACAAACCTGAATGAAGCCTAGTTGTGCAGAATGTATCATCCAGCTTCCTGGTCCATTGTTTTAGCACCATTTTGCACTCACTTGTCCCACCTGGCTGATGGTTAGTCATGTATTGCTCCACTACATCACTGCTCAGCTCATCAGGGAACTGGCATGCTGTAAATCTCTGCTACTTCAAGCCAGTCATTATTTGACAGTGTAAAAAGTCAGTTAACAGACTGTGTCTACAGTGTTGAGATTTGTCTCCTGGCACCTGGCACAACCAGGCCATTCTTCTATAGCTCAGTCATTCTCTTCGGCTATTTCTCTGGCCCTAAATAATAATGTCTTTATAAAATCTACCTTCTCCAGCCCACTGAGCTGAATATTGTTTCTTCCTATTATCCCTAGTTTCTGAGAGTCACTGTGCACTGAAAGGATGACATAAAGCCTAATAAAACAAAATGAAAAATCCCACTGACTGAAAGGGTATTAGATCAAAATGTAAAATTTAAAAATGTGCTATCTAGTCCTAAACACGTGAGCCTTGTCCTTTGATTAAAGGAATGCCTGCAAAAGAGCTTAGCTCCAGCCATTCTGACAATCTGCTGTAACACATCTAACTGTGGCAATAATTTTTTGGGAAGTCTACCTAGCCTAATTGGTAAGCCAGCCAAACAGCCCTTCTTCCCACCATCCCCATTATTACCCAGTTTAAAGATTGCACTGAGTAACCTGTGTGTTTGCTGTCAAAGTCGTGTTTGTGATTGTGTAACCTGAATGGATTTCCCCACCTGTTGCAATTCTTCCATTTGTCCTCACTGCATCAAGTCCAGAGTCAAATTAACCACTGAAATGTCTAGTGACATGCAATCTATAAACTGCAACCAGGACAAAGCTTTGCAATGCTCTTCTTTCTAGGATACATGGAAATAGTCTCCACTAAAGATGCTATTTCATTTTTGCTTTTGTGGTATCATTACAGTAAAGGGTAAGGAATTATATTGTCCAAAATGATCTGCCAACTTATTAATGAATAGAAAAAAGAAACCTTAAGAATTTCTCATTCCCGACAGCCCATCAGTAGAGCTTACACTGATGCTAAATGTAGCACTAACAAGCTATCTGACCAGTCAGAAAAATTCCTATTTATTTCAATGAATTTACAATTATATTGTGCAAGTAATTTTATGCCAATAAAAAGACTGCCAGTAAACCTAGGGATTACTGTGCTTGTCAGTGATTAACAGCTTTAAATAACCATAATGGAGACCTCAGAGGCATTTAAGTAGCCTGCCAGAGTATTGAGAGAACAGCTCACTCTTTCATAACATGTTTTCAGATACTTGCCCTACTCTCATACCACTTTGCTTCTCATATTCCACACACACCTCCCCGAATGTAGGCATATACATTTGTTTCCATGACCAGTCATTCATACTTAATTTCACACTACTCAGAAAGAATCTTCAGGCATTTAGCAACATTTCAACTGATGTAACAGTAAAATGACAACTGCCTGAGACCAATGAAGCAGAAAATCAACACAGGTCATACGGCTTCAATTGCTTCACAGGTTAGGACCAAACACATGGCAAAAGCTCTTAAGAATTACCTTAGAAGACTCTTTGGAAGGAAGTGGAAGAAATGACTTCTTTCCAGTTTTGGATGACTTTGTGGACATTGGGGAATCTGCAGCCATATGCATGGATTTCAAGTTCTTGATGTTGTCAAGATATTTTTTCCTCAAGGCTAACAAGTCCTGTAAGTACTTCAAGCAGTCCTGAGTCTTTGAGTACATCCAGTCCCTGTCTTCCTCTTTTGGCTGGAAGCAAGAGTCGATGCTGGTTGTACTTCTGCATTTTTTTAGTGGTTCACTAACTTTTTCCTGCTCACCTCCAAGGACATACATAGAAGTGCTGCGGATCAGTCTCACCGCAGAATCAGGGCCTTCACAGTAAGGGATGTCATCTGTCACATTTCTTCGGTGGGAGTTGGGATGAAATATAGAATGGATCTTTTTGAACATAGTGTGCCAGTTTCTCCCCTTTACACCTTTTCTCTTTTAGCTCCTTAATTTTACACTAGATCTGGTAATCAGCAGCTATTACCCTTGCCCTCAGCAGAAAGACAGTTTTGCCACTCACTGAAATGAGAAAAAAACCAAACCTTATTGCTGCACAAATTGCTTCTTTCAAATTAACACATTGTGAAGAGCATGATGATAATGCAGAACCACATTTTCAACTCCATTTGTGTCAGTGAAACAGTTTTGTCCTTTCCTCGGTTTAAAATATAGTACAGGAGGTCAAATAGCATGCTTTGACCTTTTGTTTGACTGCTGCTCCAGTTGGAAATCATCAGCATCGAGGTAGAAATTCCTTCTCTTCCCACGTTCCCTCCGCGCTTCTCCGCGCCGGCCCTCGCCCGGCGCCAGAGGCCGGAGGGCGCCGTGCGCTGACCGTGGTGCTGAACCGCTCCCGCTCCGCCACGACCATCCAGCTGCCTCCCGAGGGCGCAGAGAGGCAACCTGGCAGCCAGCCCTCTACGGGATGCTTTCTGGGAAGAGCTTGTTGAAACCGGTCTCGTCAGGGATAAAAGTCTGAGTGGGGAAAGAATAGTTTCTGTCGAGTGGAGTTCAGCTGATGAAAGAAGTCACCCTGGGTTTCACCTGCCTGTAACCAGGAGACGGCTACAGCTACCTGATACTGCAGCACTACTAGGAACAAAGTGGATTCAAATGTCAGTCTCTATTACACGCAATACAAAGATGGCTTGTGTAAGGGATGCTGTAAAATACAACACTCTTCCAAAGCACTAATCTGGCAAAATACTGCAAACAGAAACCAATCAATTTTTATCTCTCCACATTAGCTCTTCTCTTAGATTAATACAACATCCAATACAGTCCTTTTAATGATTGTTTTTTGGTTGAAAGCTACTGAGAATGTTGACTGTTATTGGCATATTCAAGCTTTGCTAGCACTTGTAACTGTGTGACAACATGATGTATGCCTTAGACATAGGTAGATAGCAAATTTGGTCAGTTCTCATGACTAAGACAATCAAAACATTTTAAAAGCAAGCAGTAATGTCCAGATTTACCATGTTCAGAAGAGTTTTCATAATTCATCCTGATTGGGCACTGAGTGCTTGAGAAAATAATTATTTTGAAAGACAGTGGATATTACCCTTCAGACTCTACTGAGCAAATTTCTGTTAATGACACTGGAAGTGTCATGTGGAGGTTTAAGCATCCTAAGAGCTCTACTATCTCAGCAGGAAAGATAAGTCCTAATATAAATTTGCATCCATTCCCTCAGGAACACTTGTTTACTGAAACTAAACATATACCACAGCCATCTTAAAGCATGTATATTGTTCCTTTTACAACTTATAAAGTAGAAATGTCCTTATAACATAGCTAAAAATTTGGATAAGCTAACTTCTGACACTTTTTCAGCTTTATAATACTAGCATAAACTTTCAGCTTTATAATTCTAGCATAAATACAAAAAATTCTCACTGCAGCTGTGAGCAGCCTAGGCACTGTAGTTGTATAAATGTATTCCATTATTGATAATCTCCAAAATCATACTCAATCCCACAGCTACATAATAGATTAAGTTGACTTTATGTTAGCATAGACAATTAGAAATTTTAAAAAATCTCTCCTCAAAATTACACATCTGAGATGGAGAAAGTTTCTGTTCATCAGTACTAACATAGAATAAAAATAGTTCCATCTACAGATTTATTTCATTTTCAGAGCGAAAGGCTACAAGGGGATTTTAATTTATTGTCCTGAATGGGTAAGATAAATATCTGTCATAGCCATTCTTGACAACGTGTTTACTAAGTTAGTTGCAAAAATTAGATTGTTCCAGAATAACCCTATTAAAAATTAGCTAGATTTGCTACATGTGAGGATACTGATCTTTGCTTATAGACATTGTACTATGACAGTGAGCCTCAGAGAGGCACTGTAAGTGAAGTGATGGTCACAAAACCTGTGATTCAAGAAAATCAGCAGGAGCCCAAGGAATTATTGCCAAAGAGTTGAGACAGAAGGGTCAATGGGAACTCCACCAAGCAACTGCTGATAGGATCAGACATTGCCTTTCAATAGCAAATTGATTTCTAAGCTCATCTGGACTTACAAAGGGCTGCAGGGTAAAAAACAATCCAAAACAACTAAAAAAACCCACAAGAACCAAACAACAACAACAAAACAAACAAACAAAACCACCTCAAGTTTCTGTTCATGAAACCATAGAAGAAGATACACCTGTGAAGACTAAATCTGATGATATATACTTTGATTTGGAAAACTTTTTATGTGGGCCATAGATTTTCCTATCCTTCCTCAACTAAATACTTAAAACATAAAATGACATCTCACTAATTTAGATAAAATGATTTCAGGCTCTTAAGAGGATTCTCAATTTCAAGCATGTTCATTGTCAAGGTTTAAAAAAGCTTGCTGGACTACATTCATTCTCTGACAACATATATGTGGTTCCCAGTGTTCACACTGGTGTTAGAATAAGGAAGGATTAATAAACTCATGAGCCAATACAGTAGCTGCATTATACACCAGAATTTGATTTTGAGTAATAAAGGGTCATTTCAGACATGACTGTTTTATTCTATTCATTGGCTATGCGCAGTCTTCCTCTCCTATTGTAAAAAAATGAATGTTTGTTTTCTTCAGAGTATTTACTGTAATTCAAACAGCTTCATGGACTTAGAATGTTAAGGGAAAAATAATGGATCTATTTAAAGGTCACAAGTGTCTCTAGGGTGTTTTGCGAGAAAAGGAATGCCCTGTGTCTTTTTAAGATATTTCCTATAAGGCATTTGCATTGAAACATGTTTCTTGAGGAGAGTTTTACTTATTTATAGTCAAATTCTGGTACACATGTACATGTAAGTGTCCCTATTCAAGTAAATGGGAAAGCAATTATAATTCAGCCACCACAGATCACAGGTCTCTTCCCCAGTGTTACTGCTGGGACTGAATATGCTACTGTTATTTAAGAAAGTTGTTAATTAAAAACCAGGGTTTTATTCAAGAACCATTTTCTTCTGCACAATGACACTCATCAAATGGCAAATGAAAGAATATTTAGTCTTAATTCAAAGTACCAGGTTTATGGGCAGCAATTAAACCATAAACAAACACCTCCCACAGAAGCAGCTTGTGAGAAGCAGATCAAATAGACCACACTAATCAAATAGACCACACTAAATATTTAATGGCATCTAAGATTACTAACTTTGACAAGGCAATGCTCACACCTTGTTTGTTTATTTGGCTACTTGAATCTGACTTCTTTTATTCAATACTTTTTATTTTATGTGACTTCTCTATTTCCTGTTACTGCTTTCAGTGTTTGTGCCTTCTCTGTAGCTAGCAGAGTGATCTAAGTTCCATAGATCACCACCCAATCACTCCCCAAACTGATTTGTTATTTAGCCCTGTCATTCCGGCAATTTCTGAGCCACCATGACTGGGTAGGAAAATCAAGTTAAAAAATTTAATGTATGTGTCCTGTTTAACTAAATGAAATACACAGTTGGGGAAAACCAACCAACCAAGCAACCAGCCCACAAAAACAAACAAAAAAAAAGCAACCAAAAAAGCCCAAAGAAAAACCACAAAACAATAAAATCAAATTTTTAGATAAATACAATTAAAAACAATCACACATATTTTAAGTTTTCTACAATAACTTATTTGTCAAAATGCATTGCTATCTCCAGAATAACATTATATCAAGCATGTAAATCTATCTACTTGATAGTTACATCTCACTCAAGTGACTGATGCAGAGGAATGTCAAATCATCCTAGAAACAAAGTAAAGCTCTGATGCCAAAGAAAAAAACCTTTGACAAACTGTAGATGACAAGGCATTCTTTCTCTATCATAAAGTCATATTTCATTCAGGATACTATATGTTATTATATTTTTTTATAGTGAAAACATTTTGCTTGTAAAGCAAAAAATCCACACTTACAAAACATGTGAGTGGATAGTGAAGTTCTTGAGTCTTTTGTTACTTTAGATAACTCAGAAATTAAATCAGAGTTGTCAATCTCTATTGAATTCTGATATGTATATATAGCTACATAAAAGGGTAAACAGTTTGGAGACAGCAACAAAACAGAGGAAAACAGAGAAACCAATTCTTCAGAACAGGCATCTACACTTTGCTCACTAGTCCCTTACTATTTGCCACTTCATATATTCCCTTGAAGTTCTACAAAGATACACCAAAAGAATTACAAAATCTCCTAGATATTTAGGAGAAAATCAATAAATGCAGGAATGCTGAGCCCACAGTTCAATACTAAAGAATAATAACATCCCAAGGTTTGATGCCTGCATATGGTGGTTGTTGTGACACTTGTTTCCAAGGCCACACACACTTGAAAAGATTAGATGCTGGGACATTTCCAAATTATAGATCAGATGCTGAATGTCATTGCTTTGGTGGGCAAAAAGAAACATCCACTATTAGAGGTAAAATACCACAGGACCCCTACCTTTCATTGACTAAAAGGGAAGATGGAAGAAGAATGGATCTTGTTATTAAAGAACAATCCTCAGGTTGTTTCTTTTCTTTCAGCCCAATAAGATAGCAGTCAGGAGGAGTTCTGCACCCTCAAAACTGCTACAAGCAGCTGCTTGGTATTATTCCTCTTTCAGGAAGTTCTCAAAGTCTAGGAAAGGAGAGCAACTCTGATATCATGCATTTGAAATATCTATGATTGCTTCTCTGAGGCATGAAACTGGAGAAATAAGTTTCCCCAAGAACAAAGCTAAAGATTTTCATTTGAGCGATTTAGACATAAGTGCAGTAAAATCTAGATGTGCCACCTACATCTGATTTAACAGGTATCATTCTTTTTCTGGGTACATACTTGAGCCATGCTGTCACCCAGGCAACACTGACCTGCAAGACCAGCTAAGTCAGAAAATCAAGGCTCCTGCCAGAGGATGAATAGTATTTTTGGTAAACCAGGAGCATCATCTTTACATCTGATCTAAATTTGAATCTAAGTATTTCCATTTGACTTAGACCCTCCGTATTCTCCATAAACTTTCACCATATGCAAAATTTGCATTCACTGAGTAGGTTTTCTTGCAACATAAGCACTGACTAGGACCAACCAAAGTAGTGACTGCATTCCTATTAAGAATGGAAAAATAAGGAAATGTCATTCATGTACAGAAAAATGCTTAGGAAATGATCACACAAATGAAATGACAGTCAATACTTTGATTATTTATTTATTATTTCTTCTGGCATTACTTTTGGAATAAGTTTTGTGAGCATCCTATGACAAAGTGATAAAATGCACTTCAGTGAAACATCCCCTTCTTTAGGCTATATCTATAGCTGTTGCCTGGCAGCATTTTCAGAGGGTGAGAGGTTACCACACTTATCTCCTGCTCTATCTGGCCTCCTCCTTCCCTTTGTTTCCTCAAATAACCCTGCTGTCATTAAAAACTCTGTCTCTGTGACAAGCTTGACAAGGGAACTTTGTCTTGTCTTCTGTCACACAGGGTCAAGGGACAACCAGTTGGCTTTGCTTGTTTCATTGGAAGAATTCATGTCCTTTTAGCAGAAACACTGTTAGGACCCTTCAAAGCTTTGTTATTCTTTGTTGAATTAGCTATTGTCTCGCCTCTTGAGTCTTTTGTTCCAAAGATGTCTGAAGAATAATTGCGATGTCTAGCTTGTTGCCTGTCACATCCCTCACCCATTGATACAGTCTTTGCAAGGAGAATGTGATAAATAGCTAAGATTCTTTCATCATAGCTCGATGTGGAATGGATGTTGTAAGCAGCAGTTCTTCAAATTAGTTTATAGAAGTCAAATAGTTAAATGATCTGTCTATCTTCATCTTTAACTGGATCATCTGTTTCTCATTCCAGTTAAATTCTAATGCAACATTTATCTTTCCCACAAAGAAAGTCCAAAGGAGGATTTATGAGAGGGGACAGTATGGATCTTTTGGTAAGTCACAGAGTTGCCAGACTTTATCTGTCATCTCCAGAAAAAGCCCACTCACAATACCTGCAAGCATTCTCATAGCTGCCCCTGGATCCCTAATTCCCATTTCTATTTCCTACTCTGCTGACCCAGTGAAACAGGGCAGAGGGTAGTTTAACTGAAGAATCAAAGAAGCAGTTTGTCTGGGAATGTACAAGTGACACATCATAGGGTTGCTAGGGAGGATGGAAAAAAAGAGAAGTACATCTTGAACTCCCAAAAGGGATTTTTGTTTAGTATATTAACTATTTTTCTGCTCAGATCACTATGTCACTGGGGAAAAATACATCTGTATACAGCTGAACACACAGTGTTCCTGCCCTGCCCCTGCCCCTGCTGCCATGACATAATTAATGAAAAAGAATTATTTTTTCTCCTATACATATACATATCTTAAACATACCTCCTAGTTCATCTCCTTCAGCACCTGCAAAAGCAGTTTCTAATTGAAGCAACTTCAGTCACGCTAAGGAATACAAAGAGCCAGTCAGGACCTTTCAACATAACCAGCCACACCTTCAATGACACCTTACAAGGACTGAGTCCTGTAATGCCGTCACTACTATAAGTGCACACAACCAGCCATCTGCTCCAGCAACTGTTGTTACTACTCCATGGACAGTTGGAATGGAAGAGGTTTTACTGATCATTAGCCAGGATTGGCAGGACTAGTTTTGGTTGCCTCTCTCTGAATGGTCAGCAAATAAGTGGAAGGATTCAGATTCCATGTTGTTCTTGCTCATTTGTCAGTGTTAATAAGAAATACTGCTACAGATAAATATAAATTCTTTCTCCTCTGCTAGTCTGATCTTCTGCCTCTACTCCCCACCTACCCTTCCACTGTGCTTGTAACACAGCCATGCCAGTCTGTATTCAGTGAGACACGGTTAAAGGATGGGGGAAACTTCAAAAAGCATTTCCTCTATATCAACAGTGAACAGTTAAATCATATACTTCTTCAAGCTGTGGCTATTTGTAGGGGCAAAGAGAGTTTGTTTATATCCTCCCAGGAATTTTCAGTCAATTGATGTCATCTTCCACAGTAGCTGACCTGCTGTGTGGGATCTAAATATGAGGAAAAACATGTAATTCTATATCAGTGGCTGCACAAAAGTTGTAAAGAGACCTGCCACCAGCTGCTGCACTTTAGAATGGAAAGGACTGAGGTAGCCTTCATTCCTCTTGTGTTTTTTTTCTAAAGCCATTATTAAGAAAAAGCATCTCTAGGAAACTGTGGTAGTTACAGAAATGCACAGGCCGAAATAACAGATCAAATCATGGTCAGAGCTGGCAGCAAGCAAAGGTCACTGCATTTCTGAGTCAAAACACAGTCAGCAAGGACTTCATGGAGGATCTTTAAACACATTCACAGGAGCTAAGCTCAACAGGAACATCCAGAAAATTTGATGCAGTGGAAATGAAGTGCAATCTATCACCCATTATTCTTCCTGCATGAAGAGAAATCCAATTGTCTGAAAACATGAGGCAGCAGAAACTGAGTTCATAATTTAATTCACTTCAGTTCACCTTATTGACTTCAACAGTATGCAGAACACTATCTTTTATCACTCCAGTGTCACTGTTCTTCATTTTTTTCATAGTGAATATGGTTATGGTTATTGATGTGTTTATGAAATATGCACTTAGATTCCTCCACAGTATGTCTGGATGTGTGCCTGAATATCAGGTATTGTTCTGTAGTGGCTGGGTGGGGCATTTGGGGGATTGGGAGGTGTCAAGAGGGGAAAGAGGTAGATTGATCTTGCAAAAGCTACCTCCAGAAGGTCACAGACCTCTTTCTTTACAGAGTTCACTGCTGTTGCAGAGTCTATAATGTCATTACAGTTTCCAAGAAGGGCTCTGTTTCTTCTTTTTGGCATACCCTTGCAGAGGTGATTATGAGCCAGATTACAATTCTAAACCATCTGAGAGAAAAAGATTATCAAAAGCTCTTGACAGGATGATCGTAATCTGGAAAATGTCATTCTCCTCACCCTCCATGAGAGATATAGTTTTATTGAAAAATGAAATCTGAAAATACAGATCACCATGCAGAGACCAGGCTTTGCTTTCTGCCATGCCTGAGGCTGTGGGCTGTGCTCACAGCTCATGCGGTATACCCCGCTACTGCCAGTTCATCTGCAGAATATCCTGCCACCACAGTGAATAGTATTCCCTTCTTTTCTGAACTGTAATGCTTGTCCCAAGCCTCGGAGATGCTGTGGGTTGCCTGGCTTTTTCTCTCCTTTCATTTTCTTGCTTTTCTCCTCAGTCAGCTATCGTTAGCAACAAGGAGGAGGAGGCTTCTATCACGGACCTCAGCCACCCTCATTCCAATCACCGGCTCCTTCTGCATCTTTCAGTATTACCACTAGATGGAAGCCTTGACCGCCAGAGTTACTCACTTGGCTTTCTAACCATTCAATCGCACAACCGAGCTTCTCGGTAAGGCGTTTATCTACACCGATTCACGTATTTAAGTAACAATTTGCTGGGCTCAGGCATTTCTATAGATCAGTGATTCATCCATGGAAGGTATGAAACTGTATAAGCCTCACAGGGGTGGTGGCATTCTCAGATAAAACTGTAGAGATTACTAGGGCTCTGTAAATCTTTACTAACAATGTGAATCTAGACTACATCAGCCACTTATAATCAAAGGAACGAGAATGGGATCACTGCTTCCCACCAATCTCAGCACAGAGGGTAGTCACTGGTAATATGTATTTGGGGTTGCAGAGCTGGTTGAAGGCTATTTCCTTCAGCAGCACTGAGCTGCCCAGCACAGCACTGAGGTACAAACAGTGGCTATATACTCTGAGTTACCAACAACATTTCTGGTTGTAAGCAGCACGTGAATAAAAATTGAGGTTTCAATTGTTACCATAAGAAAATACCGAATACTTCCTATGAATGAATACTTTTCATATCTTATTTCTGAACAGCTCCATGTGAATTTTTATGTTCGGAATTCAGGGCATTTAGGATATATTACTCTCATGGGATCATTCTCTGACTGAGTTAGTAACTCTCAGTAATGGGACATGAACTGCTGAATACTCATGATTATGAACTCAGGATTTGCTTTTGAAGAAAACTCATGTTGGTTGTTAGCCAACATCAGAGATCAATGGGAGACATTTCTGCTCCCAAGTGCCAAGTCAGATGCTGAGAACCCTGCAGTTTTAGCAGACAGCAAATTCATTTCAATACTTTGACAAAGAAAAGAGGAAGCACAGTTTATAGAAATTTGCTTAGTAACTCAGAAGGCTATTTCTGAAAAGAATTTCTGATTAGTCCTTTCTCTTGTAAGCCTAGAAAGCTCCAGGGGCAAAGGGGTGAAGTTCCTTGTTTCTTGCTCTTCAGTTATTTCTTTAATAATGTGCAGACATCTGATGTAGTCTTGCTGGTTATCCCTGTGATTGTTCTCACAAACAATACTGTATTGCTACTAAACTGTAGAACAGTTAAGATTAGACGTTATGCATATCACCCAGTGGCATGTGAGGCTACATTTGTGCAGGTACATCAAGTAGTGAAAGACAAATTCTGTTTTTACCCCAGAATATCTGCCTTTGTCTTTATGTCATCTGGAAGGATTGTGCTGTTGCCCAAATTGTGATGGGTACTGCTCAATGGAGCACTAGCCGATACAAGATAAAACTGCTGAAAAGCAGGCTAGTCATGATTTCATGGTGCCATGAACCTGTTTCATCTACCAGTATAAGGATAGCTCTTAAATCTAGGCCCTGAGCTGGCATAGATAACCTAATTCAAAGGATTACACACATTCACTCTAGTCAAGGATTTGGTGCACACTAGCACAGACCAGTACAAGTCAGGAAAAAACTTCTATGGATTTGGTTTTGTTATAACATACCTCGGAATTTCACATTGCCATTTTCAAATTAATTGTGCCTAGCACAGACTGCAAAAACAACCCTCTCATGGACCCCACAAGCAGTTCTTTTCTCTTGGGCTTCGCTTGGGTTTAGGATTGTGTTGTCATTACTCTAGTTGTCATTAATCCCTTTCTATTAATTTCAGTCAATCTGTTTCATAGTTCTGCTTGATTTTATTGGGTGTCTTTTTTGTGGATTGGGTAGGAAGGGGAAGATGTATCACCTTTGTGAAGAAATTGCATTTTAACAAGCAATATTATTTCTTATTATGAGGACAAGGCCTTATGTGTATGAGCCAGTCCACACCATATATAAGTTACCTTAGTGGTATAAACTACTTAAAGTCTAAATGTAGTACGTCTAAACTTCAAAAAGACACTGTAAAAAATTACTTTTCTTGGAAAATTGTTGGTTTGGTGTAACCACAAATAACACTGGGGTTCTTGTAACTGAAAGGGATGGAAAATCTTGGGCTTGGCCAGGGTTTCTTGGTGTACGCATTTCCATTCATTCCTTGTGGCGGATTAAGGCATGGTCCCTGTTGTGGTTTAACTCCAGCTGGCAACTAAGTACCACACAGCCACTCGCTCACTCCCCTGCCTTCCCCCGTTGGGATGGGAAGGAAAATCAGAAAAAGATAAAAGCCATGGGTTGAGGTAAGAATGGTTTAATAATTGAAATTAAGTAAAATATAAGTAAAAGATATCAAAAAAAAAAAGAGAGCTTTCCACCATCTAAAACAGTCTCACAAGAAATCTGGAGAGGGACTCTTTACAAGGGTGTGTAGGCATAGGGCAAGGGGAAATGGCTTTAAACTGAAAAAGGGGAGATTTTGATTGCATATTAGGAAAACATTCTTCACCCTGAGGGTGGTGAGGCACTGGGACATGTTCCCCAGAGAAACTGTGGCTGCCCCATCCCTGGCAGTGCTCAAGGCCAGGTTAGATGGGGCTTTGAGCAACATGGTCTGGAGGAAGGTGTCCCTGCCCATGACAGGGTGGTTGGAACTGAATGATCTTTAACGTTCTTTCCAACACAAATCATTCTATGATGCTATGATTTTATGAATAAAATCCACAACCGCTCACCACCTGCTGACTGATATCCAGCACGACCCTGGCAGCAATCAGACCCTTCCGGGTAACACCCCCCAGTTTATATACTGGGCATGATGTACTGTGGTATGAAATACCCCTTTGGCTAGTTTGGGTCAAGTGTCCTGTCTCTGCTTCCTCCTGGCTTCTTGTGCTCCTTCTGACTGGCAGAACATGAGAGACTGAAAAGTCCTTGATCAGGGTAAGCACTACTTAAAAACAACTAAAACACCCGTGTGTTATCAGCATTGTTCTCATACTAAATCCAAAACACAGCACTGCACCAGCTACTAGGAAGAAAATTAACTATATCCCAGCCAAAACCAGGAAAGTCCTTCAGCAGCTGGAGGTTCTGGCTAAGCTCACCTCAACTTCAGCATTACAGGATGATAGCATGAAAAAATAATATTCAGCTTGTATACATCTATATGGGAACAGGAAGGGAAGAAGGTATAGCCTAATCCAAAAAAGAAAGCCCTAAGGCACCAAGTGACAGGAATCATAAGTAGCTGCACTATCTGAAAATACTTTGTATTAATTTCTGAAACGAAATGCACTTCAGGTTGCCAGTGTCCCTTTAAGAAGTGTCATTGACTGTGAAAGCCATTTGAAGAAAAGAAGCAGAAGTCCCATTGACAATGGTATCAGGCTGAAATGAAGGACGAAGTCACTGTATTTTATCACTGCCTTCTGTGATAGGGCTTGTGTTCATTGAATGGAAAACTGGAAATAATAAACAAGTGGAAAGCTGCTGTAAATAGCACCTTTTTGTTATACTAATCATTCTCAGTTTTCTGTGATTTGCATACGCCTTGGATTTTGCAAGTGAAAAATGCGCATAAACAGAGTGGACCCTGTTGTATGGGGAAAAGTGAGAATGACATTCTGATGAGTAGAATTTGAATTCATAATTTGTTTCAGTTTTATTTTAATCTGTAGTTATAACACAGTCATGTGAACATTCATTTGATGGGCCAAACTGCTTAAATCTTTTCTTCCATTCATAAGCCAGCTGCTGCCTAGACATGCATCAAATTCAGTAGATTCACAATCTGTTCCTAATATAATTACTAATAGAGGTGTCCACAGAAAAACTTTTTTGATTGCTCTATTTTATGAAGTTTAATGTAGTTTTACCAGTCAGATATACAAGTCAAAGGCTTCGCTAGTTCCAATGTCTGATACAATTAGGTTAATGGCATGAAACCACTGGAGTGTGGGGATGCAGGCAGACTTCTCTGTGCCCAGGAGTCAGAGCCATGGTCATATTTGCCCTTGCTGTCAAAGAGAAGAGGATGGCAGTGACAACAGTAGCTAGGAGGAACTTTGTAGAAATAAAACCTGTCAGGCTCTCCTCGCATTCTCATGCCATAGGCAGCTGTCCTACAAAGTGCCCCCACTTCCTACAAATTTCAGTAGGTTTTTCTAGGCACGGGCAGAAAGCTTTTCACAAAAAAACTCAAACAACTTGGTCTAATAAAATACATGAACTGCTGCTCTCCTCAGGTCTGAGTCTTTCCTTATGTAGGCGATAGCATAAGAACATAAGAAGAGACCAGAATGATGTCTCTGCAAGCGAGAACTCATTGAACTTGCACACCCCTGGAAAAGCCACTAACTTGTTAAAATTCTTGCAACAGCTTCCTAGACATAGGAGTTTTCTCTCCATTTTCTTCCTGTTCCTCACTTCCATTTTTGTGGAGTTTTTGCTTAGTTTCTATCAGCCTGCTTAGAAGCTGTGTTTTAATTCAGCTGTAGCAAAGTCAATACTGGAATGAGCAGCATTCTGTCCTCCTTAACCATTGTCCTGGCTATTATAGTGGCTTACCTCACCCACCCTTCAAGTTTGTGATTAAGATCAGAGGTGTCAAGATTGATGTCACATCTATTCATTCCTCCCATAAGTGCTTCTCTTCTACAGAGGTGTGGATACAAGCATTTTCTACCTTGAACAACATGCTCTCTCATGTAGACTTGCCTATGGATTATACGGAAATTACTAAGTATTAAGAGAAAAAGCCTAGTTTATGTAGACATGAAGCCTACTTTCATTAGAACAGTCAGACATCAGCTATTTATAGACTGGTTCTAGATTTTCTCCACAGGGAAAAAAAATGATTACTCTCAACCTGTTGTGGTTTAAGCCTAGTAAGCCATGCAGTCTCTATCTCACTCCCCCCACTTCCTCTCCCCCCTGCTCCCGGAGGGATGGGGAGGAGAATCAAAAGAATAGAACTCCCACGGTCTGAGACAAGCACAGTCCAGTAACTAAGGTATAACACAAACCACTGCTGCTACCACCAGTAATAATAATGATAAGGGAAATAACAAGGGAAGAGAATACAACCGCTCACCACCCACCGACTGATACCCAGCCCGACCCGAGCAGTGATCTAGCCCTTCCGGATAACTGCCCCGAGTTTATATAGTGGGCACGACGTGCTGTGGTATAGAATACCTCTTTGGTTAGTTTGGGTCAGGTGTCCTGTCTCTGCTTTCTCCCGGCTTCCCCTACTCCCTGGCAGAGCATGAGGCTCAGAAAGTCCTTGGTCAGGCTAAACATTACTGAGCAGCAACTAAAAACGTCGGTGTTATCAGTGCTGTTCCCAGGCTGAAAGTCAAAACCACAGCACTGCACCAGCTACTAAGAAGGAGAAAAATAACTGCTCCTGCTGAACCCAGGGCACAATCTTTATCCTCTTCTTATTTGATGTGGAAAAGGAGGTGATGAGGATGTACTAGAAAATGGAGCAGATTAGGTAGAACATTCTCATTAGTAAGACTAATGTGAGTTCTCAATGCAACAACTCATGCAAGGGTCAGACTTATTTCTCCCTGGCCCTGAGGGCCAGAATATGCAGTCTGTTAGGGATATGCTAGGCTGCATAAGTATGATAAAATTTCAGACAGAGCCTTAAAAGAGCTAGAGATGACTGCAGAGGATCCCTTAATATGAGCAAGAAGTGCTGTGGGGATGGAAGGAAGGTTCCAAAGCAGTCTGTGTTCACATGGCACTGAACCCAGTTCCACAAGCCTTGTTTCAGATGCACTGCTACATGAATTCAGTCTCTGTGATTTGGGACTTGAACTGGCAAATCTGAACGGCTTAGGCGTATTCCCACCAGCTGGGGAATCTCAGTACTGTGTTTTATTCCCAGATGCAGACATTCCTTCTGACATCTTCCCTCCACAGTGATGGATGGGGAGATGTCAGACAAAGATGTTCGCTAGTGACACAGGAACTGAGGTCTAATAAGACATTTAATTGTAGAGTGGGAAAGGAAGCACTTAATTTTCTAGCACACAGACCTAGGATCCGACTAAGTGATGAAAGTTAGAGTGGATTTCTAATGCTCTACAAGCAGTCACTTTCTTCTTTGACTTTCAAAGCACTAGAAAAAGAAGTCCACCATTTAAAGACAGATGCTTTTAGAAAAGAGCTTTTGAGCTGCTGGAGACTTTTACTGTAACTTGAGTGCATCCAGGAGTCCTGAAGCATACGACTTCTAGTGATTTTATTGCAAAATAGAATTTGGATAAACACCAGTAGCGCCTCATCACTCAACATCTGTCTTCCTTGTGGCTGCTTTCTGTCTGCCTTGGCCACCCTGCTGGAAATGATCAGTGACCCATGAAGATGAATAAATGATCAATAAATGGTCACATAATAGTCTACATATAGCTCAGTATCCCAACATCTGCTTGTTTGGTCATTATTGTCTGGATGTTTCTATGTTAATTACACGAATTTTCTGGTTCGGGGCATGAAATCCACCTTGCAAGTCCATACACAGGCTGTGGATTTCACTAACTCTAAGCACTGAAATTAGGTATTTAAAATACCACCTACCTGCAAAAAGTGTGCTGACCAGTACTTGGAAGTGAACAAATTCTCCTGGAAGTGACTCAGAGGACCTATTTCTCTTCACTGAAGAGCAATTGATTTCGCAGCCTGGGTGTCTAAACTTCAGCAGTTGGGCCACTTGCCAATGAATCTTCTCCAAGAATCATTGCTACATTGGAGTGAGGGAGACCTCCTGGAGCACAGCCACAGTCCTCCAGCACCATGACCCTGGTACTGTGAGGGACAGCAGACAGGCAGCCCATGACCAATGGCCTTACTGTAACAGCCACAGTCATACCCCATCCCTTGTTCCCTGTACAGGACACACAGGATTAAGGGAGCTCCTTTATGCACAAGGGCTAACCTGCAATGTAGAAGAGTGAGGGCTGGTCCTCATACATTACTTAACTGCATGGAAAAAGAAAAGAAAGCCAAGATGTAACTGCAGAGCAGCCCTAAAATTAGTTCAAAAAACAATGTGATGAATAACATGGAAAGATTTCCTCTTATAACCAGATCTGTATAAATAGTGAGAAAAGCAAATAGCAATGTGTCTCTGTTCCAGACTAAATAAATATTCTGCTACTGCGGATTTTGTTGAAAGTTGAGCTTGCACTTGGCAAATAAAGAGACAAGATTAGCAGCAGGATTCATAGGCTTTTATATTTACTAACATATGCAAAACTACAAAGACAATGCTCTTAGAGCTCTTCATATCTTCGCAGCACTTTGTAAACATTACCTAGCCATATACCTCAACAAACTCCTATGTGTCCTCAACACTCCACCAACACCCGGCTTTAATCAGATACCTACTTTAAAGGAAAGTTTGCTTCCCTCTTTGCCCAGCCCTTTTCCTCCCCTACTAGGTGGCTAGATATGGCTGTGGTCTTTTGGCATTTACACTTACACTCGGATACTTACAGCAGATAAATCAGTATATAGTTATTGGGCTGTAAACCACTACTATTTTTTGTTGGCTGGTGAAATGATCCAGAGCCCACATTCAGTTCCCTGAGCCATCTAATACCCTTTCTACAGCCACTGCAAAGTTAGTCACAAGCTATACCATAAGCTTCCACCATAATCACCCATTAAAATTCTTCCTTACTTACAAAATGTTTAAACATGTGTTATTATATCATAACTGATATAATCATGGCTGACAATGTGGGTGGGGAGGTGAATAAGACTTTTTTGGTCCATTTACTTTTTCCAGTGCCCAAAAGCTTTGCCAAAAATGCAAGAAAGGAAGCAATCACTCAAACAATCCAATAAACATCCTCTTCATGTGGGTGATCTCACGATACAGCAACCACAGTAACTATAATAGTTACTAAAAGAAACTTTTCTACACCAGATAAATTATCTTACCCACACAAAATGTTTGTCTAGCAGAAATAGGTGGTATGCTAAGACACTTACACTAATTGCCGTTTATTGGTTAGCATTATAAAATTTCTTCAAGAATGAAGAATTCGGAGGCATCTGTTGATATAGGAGAATACTATCACAAGCCTGAACACAGTTTCCCTACCACCCATGTGTAGGCTTCTTTAACAATGAAGAGAGACACCATGCAATGTGAACAACCCTGAAGGTGTCTGTCCTTCTCCATTGACAAAGGAAGAAGATGATGAGGTCAGCTAAGCTCCTCACCTAACAATGCTCGGAAGAGTTCCTAATATTAAGGAAAATTCATTCTGTCAGATACCTGTTTGGTATGGTCCCTGTTCCCCCAGAGTACAAAATGGAGCTGCACACAGGTCTTCACTCAATGAACTGCTCCCTGCTTTCACACATAGCTAATCTCCATTCTTCTCTTTCAAACCATCTTACAGACAAAAATTCCCTTTAAACCTTTCCCCAAGTGAAGACTTTTTCTCTGTCCTGTGCTTGTACTTGACTGGTGACTAATGCCTCTGGCTCTTGTTACCTAGAAGTTAACACTACTAAGTTTTCTGGGCAGAAATCTGCTACTCTTGTATGTTCAGCACAGACTTGTGTACAGTGAGAGTGGAAGGAGATGACATAACCCTTGTTTATAGCAGTACAGATTTTCCTGTACTCCTTCACTGCCTTATACTAAATATTCTTCAAACTTCAGCTGACTGCCTGAGGACAATAGGCAGATGCTGGAACTTGTAGTAAGAGGCATTTTCACTGCCGTTTCTTGAGAGTATCAGGAAAAAAGTAGATTTTTGAGAACAAATAGGGTAGGGACCTTGCAGATGCATTAAAAGAGGTCAAGCTGTGGAGTTAATTAAAAAAAAAAAAAAAGAAGAAAAGACACTTCTGAAAAAGTAATTATCTTAGGGCCATGAGCCAAAACAACCAAGAAATACATGAAACCTGGAGCAAAATGGAAGAATGGTGTAACCTTGGATAGGATAAGAGGATCCTTTGCTTCTCTGTTAATCATTCCATCACTTTCTTACATGCTTGAGAGCTTCTTTATCCTCTGCAACCAGTATTTGAACTAATGGCTCATATTCAGAGCAATAAAAGAGATGTAAATTTTGAAGAACATTGAGCATCTGCATTACCTATGGACAGTAAGCACTGAAAATCTTGTCAGTTTTATGTGGGAACCTAACCCTAACTTTACATATATAGGCTTGAAAGTGATTGTCTAAATGTAGGATGAGATTTTACCTGGTAAGCCCCTGGTGAATAAACTTAGCATCCTTATCGTTACTCCATGAATAGAAATTCTGGAGAGCAGATATGGAAACAAATTCTGGGCAAGCAGAAGTAACTCATAAAACTTCTTTTCATATTTTTGAGCAAAGGCAAGCGCTTAAAATCATGTATTTTGCTTCTTCCTTTGACAGCTTTGGAATCAAATTGTTACAAGTTTTTAGACCTTTTTTTTCTTGTAAGTTTTTCTTAAGGGTTATTGTGTAACTTGACCTAAAGCACTATCATGGAAAATAGCTGAAAATGAACGTTTTATGAGATCAGTGCTGCGAACATACAATACTGTCCATGGTGCATATACCAAAAATACTCTGTAGATCCATAACATAGTATAATGTGATAGGACATAGTAAGTTAGTCCCAGAAATGCCAACATACACGAACACACATAAGGGTGTAAAGGATGTATATATTAAAAACGAAATGTAACATTTTTGCATAGTGATGCCATTTGCTGAACAGATACTAATAATGGTGTTGCCTTAGATGGACAGTGCGTTTTCAGACAATGAGCTGTTTCATAGGTTTCATGCATTTCTATTTTGCCCAGTATCCATATCTAAACTATTTCATGAAAGTCACACACCATTTCTTTGCACATAAACAACATTCCTCACATACAAGACCATGCTGATCAGCTTCCTTGAATAACTACTTAAAGGAAAGATGATGAATTTATTCCCTGTTCTGTTTGAAGTGGCATTTTTTACATGCTGCCATGCTGTGATGAGCGCTTTATGATGCCTAGCTGACTGGCTCTAATACCATTTGATCCTTTATAAATTAAGAGGCAAGAGGCTACAGCCTATCGTGTAACTCCATTACTGGGATTTGGATTAAGAGTGTCTTACACATGTTATTGTCTTTCTTTTAGCTGCTTCATGTTAGGTGCCTTGAGAATAGTTTTTTGGAAAACTTTTTCTCTACTCATCCTTGCGCTGCCCATCTGTGCTCTCTGAAAGGATCTATTTGCGAGTGAGCTGCATGAGCCTGAGTGTGGGAAAAAATTCAGCAATCATCAGAGAAAAAGAGTAAGTTTAGAAAGATTTTTTTCTATTTATTTCATTTCCATCTGCATTTCAAAACTGATCCCAACTACTAGAGTAAATGTTTCTATTTGGATAATTATTTGTAAGTTCACCCTATAAAGATTTTAGCCATTCTACTATGGCAGTGATTGTATTCCCAAAAGATCCATTATAGTAAGTATAACATCAGGTACAATAACAGTTAGGTCTTTTCCTTTCTTTTTGGGGGGTTGTGGGTTTTTAAAGTTTGAATACGGCTTGCTTGCTCTTGCATTCTCCTGGGGTATGGAACTTCCTACTGCAGGGCACCACTCCCACCCCAAGTCACACAGCCCCTGTACACCCAGCAGATCATCCACATGGAATTTTATGGGAAGGAATAAAATTAATGAGGAGGAGAGAAATGAGAGTTTAGACCTCTTTCTGCTGCCATACTGATACTTTTACTCCAGAGGGCCAGTGGAACTAGGCAGGGCTGCGCAGGGCCAGGCCAAATCCTATACCATGATAGTGAAAAGTTACACTTCACTCTTATTATCAGGAACAGGACCTTATTCCTTCTGAAAGGCAGAATGTTAAAATCCAGCTACATTTCCTTGCACTTGTGAGCATCTGGGCTTTCATTATTGCACCAAACAGCTTGGAGCTGAGATGCAATTAGCAACTTTGATAGTGGGATGTTGTCTCTTAATGTATCTTCCATGGTGATTGATACTGTTACCTTTATTCTTCCAGACAATTATTTTCCCTCATCAAATCAAATCAACATATTCAGAGATGATATAACCACCCATCTGTGTACAGTATAATACCTTTAAATCATCAGAGGCCAGCTCCAGGCAGCAGCACTGACAGCCACCAGTGTGGAGGTCTTGGTAGATTCACCAAGAAGTTTTGCTACGTCGCAAAACTCTGACTGAGTCACATCACAGCTGAAGACAACCACCATTAGGTGCTCTGTCACCTACACAGTGTGGCTTTCCAGAAGTAATGAAATTAGAGTGTAACTGCTGCCAAGACAGCTTTCCTTGTTCATTAAGATTTTTCCTCATCACTAGCTAAGTGATGCTACTAGAATGTGTAGCATTCACAAAATCAGCCATGTATTCTCATAGTCAAACTGTTATCACAGCCAGAGACGGGCTAAGTGTACCTATGCTCTGATCCACTTCATACACTCTCATGATCCCTGGCCTTCTCAAAATCAGAGTTGCATCTTGAAATAAATCAAGGGAGTATCATGAGAAGTTTGTCCTGTCCTTATGCTTTCTTTAAACATCCACTTTTGGCTACTGACTGGGACAGACAGTGTACTAGAATCATGGATATGACCTAGTACAGCCAATCTTTTAGTCTCTAATAAAAGAAGATTGCAGAGCAGCCAGGGAATCCAGAAGGCACTGCTGTCTGAAGGAAAGGCATTCACATGCTCCGGTGATGGGCAGCCATCCAAAACACTAAGGTAGATGACTGGTAATAAACTCTGGAGATAAGCAGATGGCTCCCAAGCTACAGAATGAATTTACAACAACAAATACTAATGATCTTAAGCTATATTATGAACTTCTTACAAAATGCCAGAGCAAGATGTCTGAGCTTCTTAAACATCAAAGCTATTTTTTAAAAGTTGATTTATACAAGCCAAAATAAATTATTCAATTTTCAGTTAAAACTTGCAGACCACAAAAATAGCATCCAAATTTTTTTCCTAATAATCCTTTCTGGCAAATAGATTTTTGGTCCAATTTTTTGGCAGATTTTTTTTCTGCCCTTCCTATCTTCATATAGTCCAGTTATTGTTCTGCAACTCTTTCAGTGCAGTTGGAGAACAGCAGCTGATGTCACATTAAATCTGGGCTGCTATGGCCCTATCCTCTGCCCTGGAGGAGCCCTGCACTGCCAGCCATGCTGTTCTGTCCCTTTCTGTTGTCTTGCTGATGGCATTTGTACAAGCAGAAGGTGAATCTCTCCAGGAAACTCATTTGGGTGAAGGCAAACCACTCTTTTCTTTCACTGGGCCTGTTTTCAACCAAATCAGCTCCTTCAAATTCTCCATGTAGTGTGGAGACAAGGAGGAGGACATGCATGGTGAGGGACAGGGGAGAGAGGCAGCCTCACTCTAGCTGAGTGTTAGCTGTTGAGGAGCACTGCTGCCAGCAAAACAAAGAGACACCCTGGTTCTGAAGGTCACTGGATGATGCAGTTTACTGGTTTAGTTGAGACCTTTAATTTGATCTGTAAACTCTCAGAAAAGACCACCCTGTAAAATGGATCAACCAGAAAACTGGGATGCTTTAGATTCTTTCACCAATTTGCCTACTGTGAGAGGACATTAAAGAACTGCCTGGCCCATATGTTGAGGCAGAGCATTTCTCCTTCTTTTAAGTCCCAGTGATGTTCTTTCTATGGTTCCTATATAAGACTCTGCTTTCATTCCTTGCTAGTTTTTACAAATAGAAGAGCACATTTATATCAAGTAGGATTTCTCTCTCACACCTGCCTCTCCCTATGCTGATCATCTGTAATGATGCCTCTAAAGCAAAATACTCTTGACTCACAATTCACGGGCAATCATTGCTTCCTAATATTCTCAGAATAGGTAGAGACATCATACACAGAAATCTTAAAATATCCCTTCTGACATGAAGGAAGGGATATTTTAAGATTTCTTCTCTCACTATATCAATACAAGGAGTAGTTATATTCTCGGTCCCCCCCAGCAGAGGAAAAGAAGGCTGTACAAAGCCACTGGACACAGGAGCTCCTACACCTGTCAGAGGAAATGGGACTTTAATGTCTCCCTCTACACCATTAAATCTACTCTCAGAAGTGGAAACAGAATCAAACATCTTCTAGCAAAAATTATTTATGTTTTATTTCTGTGATCTACTTCGCTGTGTTTACCATGGCTTAGATTATGCATAGAGCAAGCACTCCTGCTGATTGCTTGATCAATCAGTTGCTAAAGTTCACAACTACTGGATGAAGAGTTTTAGTAAAAAACTAAATTAAACCTAACAGGACCATCTGATTGTCAATCTTGTGATTAAAAATTTGAATCACAGGTAATTCAGAACTGGATTTTTGAAAATGTGGTAGAAGAATTAAGAAACAAAATCTCCCTTGGAGATCTGACACTGTTTTAAATGTAGCTGCTTTCCAGAATAAAATGTTTTACGGTCACAACCAGATCCAAAGCAAAAAAAAACCCTGAAAACCATTTTCCCCTTCAGAAAGGTCTACGAGTAAATGTTGCCACAATCTTTACTGCTGCTGCCATAAGGGTTCAATCCTTTCTCTTTAAAAACCAGTAGGTACAGGATTGGTCCTTAGAAATAAATGTTTCCTCTGCCTTGTAAAGCGCACTATTTCATGAAAAACTTCACTTAACAAGAGTTGTCATGGTTACCAGCACAGAGGTGCTTTTGTGAATAGTATGATCATTCACTGAGTCTGTGTGAAGGGTTCACAATGCTC
The DNA here is from genome assembly GCA_009867235.2 of Psittacus erithacus. Classification (NCBI taxonomy): domain Eukaryota; kingdom Metazoa; phylum Chordata; class Aves; order Psittaciformes; family Psittacidae; genus Psittacus; species Psittacus erithacus. The sequence continues at coordinate 91,909 of WYDI02030244.1, forward strand.
ATCAGAAGCCAGGACTGTCTCACTGACCTCATAAAGGTGACACCAAGTCCATTGTCTGCTCTTCTGGTAGACTTTTCCTCTGTGTGGCTTCATATGACACTTGCTAGCACTTCTTTAAACAAGAAACTTGAAACATTTCCACTGTGCTTTAATGGATGTGTGCTAATGCACTCTAAACACTTCCATCAAGGGAGAAACCAAGCAAACTTAAGCAAACTCAAAAAGGACATGGAGCTGTTAGAGTGAGTCCAGAGAAGGGCCGCAAAAATGATGGGAGGGCTGGAGCACCTTTGCTATAAAGCCAGGCTGAGACAGTTGGGCTTGTTCAGCCTGGAGAAGAGAATGCTCAGAGGAGACTGTAGAGCAGCTTCCAGTACCTAAAAGGGGCCTACAAGAAATCTGGAGAGGGACATTTTACAAGTGACTGGGGAGGGGGGTGGCTTTAAACTGAAAGAGGGGAGATTTAGATTAGACGTTAGGAATAAATTCTTTACTGTGAGGGTGGTGGGGCCCCGGCACAGGTTGCCCACAGAAGCTGAGGCTGCCCCATTCCCTGCAGTGTTCAAGGCCAGGCTGGACAGGGCTTTCAGCAAGCTGGTCTAGTGGAAAGTGTCCCTGCCTGTGGCAGTGTGAGTGGAACCATACTACGATTCTGTAATTCTATGATACATTTAAGCATCATCTAACGCACACTCTGGCTCAAGCACTGCCTTCCTACTCAACAAGTACACAGAAGACAACTGCATTCTCCATCCATCAGCCAGCACAGATCAGAGTAGCCTCAGGCCAAGCATGCTAAGAGTACCTGGAAATAGATGCAAATCTGTAGGGCTATATTTGTCGACTGAGATCTTGAAAGCACCTCCCCAGTGTCAGTGGAATCCCAGATGGCCCTGTTTGAATTGTGCTGGTGCACTCTCTTTCGCAGGGCCCCAAAGGAGAGCTGCAGTGTAGCACAAGTGTGACTAGCGTGACTGAAAAAGGGGCAAGTCACCTGCATGGCCTCCACGCCTCTTCACATAACTGTGGCATGTAGCCGTTCTACACCAGGCTTCACATTCAGGCCTGCCCAAACTGGTATTAAGCTCTTCCAGATACTCTCACACCAGTGAGGGCTGGGTCAAGGTCTGAAATAAAGGCTCACCTCTTATACTGTGCCGAGGATGTCAGTACCAATCAGTCCACAGAGCCTGGGGACTGATTCATTATTGCTTCACACAGAGCCCCTGCTTTAAAGTCCAAGTCTTGGTGCTGATTCTGAAGGCACCTACATGCAGCAAACACACTGATTACAACCACTCACAAGACCTGGCTGAATAGGATCATTTTCAGCATAAGAACAACATTAATTCCTTAAAGTTCACCATATGGAGTCAGCTCAACTTTACTTCCCCTGAAAAAGGCTTTCCATTGCCCAGCTTAGTCAAGCCTCCAGCCTCATGCTTGCACAGTGATGGGGTGCAGCTCTGCTCATCCTTGCACTGCCATTGAGTTCTGGGCTTCGTGATGATACAGAAAGTGACTCCAAATACTCAAGTTTTTATAGCAGTTGTTACTGAGTGCTAGAAGTTTTCAATAAAAATTTTAATATACTAGAATTCAAGTAAAAAAGAGCAATTTACTTATAAAATACATATTTGCTGCACTGTACCATGAACTTTGGTAGGAGTGTGTGTGCTATGGTTTTCAAATGAAACTTAAAAGAGTGGGACTTAGGAACCAAACTACCTTAAACTCCACTGAAACCCCTTGCGTCAGTGCTTTGAAGAAACAGCTTTTTATTGCATAGTTGTATTTTACCTCAAAATTGTAGAATTTTAGAAGGTTGGGTGTCTGGCTGAAGACCTACCACAAATGAAACTGACCTCACCATAACCCTTAAAAATCCCAACAACCCAAAAGTCTATGTGAAAAACCGCCACAAATATTTTGGCAACATTTGCCAGTCTAAAAGTCAGCCTGTTAGGGCTGACCTAGCATGAAGACTGAACTATATGCCAAGTTGTAACTCTCCTTCTCCTTCCAAAACTGCAATTGCCTCAATTTTCTTTTTAAGCCACAACCCAGGGCCTGGAGTCCAGTAGTGAGTGAATGTTAACAAAGTCTTGACCTGCAGAGTGCTGATTTCCATGGGGACTACTAAAGGAGAAAAGCTTTCCTACAAATCCCAGATCCTGTAAACTGAGAAGTTCATTAATTCAACATCTAGAGTGAGATGTAAAGGACCAGGAATGGAATCCAGAACCCCTTATTAGGGGTGAGATTCTGCCTCCAGAACCAGGTAGCCGAGGCTGGAGACAGCATGACTATTGTCAGTTTTGTAAAGTTTTAGACAGGAATAAAACATCCCATCCTTTAGCATCTTTGTAATTTCTTTGTCTATGGTACTGAATCTTCTCCTAAGAGAGATTCTTGGTCTGTCTTCCAGAAACTGGAAGGAGTCTTTAATTTATCCTATAATTCCAGAAGGAACTGCAGTGGCATCTGTCTCCTTTTCTTCTGGAATTCCACAGAAAAAGGGAGAGATCCAAAATGCTGCAAGAAAAGAACAAATAGAGCAATTTTTTTTTATCCTTGCAGAGTGCCTTTAGCACCAGAATTTCAGTTACATGAGAAGGGACACATTTTTCTCTTCTCTCCTTACCCTAGAGAGAAGCTTTGCGACTGTATAGAAAGAAATATAGCAGAGAAGCTCTATGGAATATTTATTCCATAAGTGATAACAGAATTGGTAGGATATTCACACGGGGTGATGAGTCACTTCTTTTAGCTCATTTCTCTTTGGGCTGGAGAGCCAGACTCATGCTCTTCTCCTTACACTGCATCCTCATAACTGGTGCTGGGAAGATGATATCCCAGCAGGCAGGACTCAGGGAGAAAACTGCAATTTGAATCCAGGTGTGGATTCATCAGGAAAATTGATGCTTTTGCTTCCTCGTCTGTTTTAGCACACGTATGATCTCATGTGGCTCACCTTTCAGCTTTCCACTCTGCATTTCTTCAGCTTAGGGCTGCAGCTATCACCCTCCTGAACCATGTTCTCAGTTACTAAGACCATTACATGACAGACGAGGACGAGGTTCTGCTGTGTGCATTTGCTTCCGCAAGGACAGAAGTTATAGCAGCTAGAGACTGCAGTTAGGTGATGCTTAACTTTGATGAATGGCTAACGTACAGTCCAGACAGTGAAAGTTTTCTTTGAAAGGTAGACACCTCCTAATTAGCCACTGTGTATGATTTAGCATGGCAACAGATTTGAATACAGACATAAAAGTTTGCTTTCCATCCTCTTTTAAGAACTTGAAGTCATGTTTTAGATCCAGCCCTACACAACTAGAAGCAAGAGAACTTTCTGCAGAACTAGCATTAATTTCATGTATTTGGTGTTTGTTTTTGACAACAGAGTGTTTTATTTCTTTGGCGTCTTTGAAGGTATCGCCTGATGTTTTTACGTTTGAGTTTTTGTGATCTCTACTATTAAATGCTATTTGATGAAAGGATTGAAATTTGAGGAAATTTAACCTAAGAATATTTTTACTGTTATCTTTAAACTGATATCACAGCCTCATAAGTATAAGAAAGTAAAACTTCTTTTTCCAACAAACCTTACATAGGATATAATCTGAAGCACAGATAACAGAGATAATTTGAGTAAAGGCCAGGAGTTAACACCTCATTTAATAAAATCTCTGAAATTCTTGGCATTTATTGAAGAAAAGTTTACTTTTCACTGTAATTAAGTGAAAGACCAGAATAAAACAGAGTTAAATGAGGCAAATATATAAATAATAGAGCCTAGAGTTTGTGGTAGCTTTAGTTACTATCTTAATTATATATTTCCTTCAAATGTTTCTTCTTTCCCTCCCTGGAACAGATGGAATAAATTAATCTTAAATGCAGCATAAAATCTGTTCCAGACCCTCTCATATGCCAGTGCTTAAACATAACTAACTAGAATAATAAAAATCAGAGATGGAAAAGATCTATTAGCTGACCACCTAAAATTTTACACACAGAAATGTATCAATTTAACTAAACCTATTTCTAAATATTTAAGGAGGTTTGGTTACATCTTAAATCAGTTCAACAGTGGCTAGGGTCAATTTATTTCACTTTGAAATCAGATTTAAAAGCAAATGGAAGTGACCTGCTTTTAGGCACATTTGTACTATCTAAATAAATGCATGCGTGTAGACTAAGAATCACTGAGACAGCAAGTTTTGTCTTTTCCTGGTGACACAAAGTGCTGATATCTCCTTTGCGAGCTCAGTGTACTCCATGGCCACTGCAGTTGATGGAGAATAAATATTTCCCCAAACCAGAGGCCTAAGCTGGGAATCAAGATAGATAGACAGATAGGCAGATAGATAGATAGACAGACAGACAGACTTAAGACAGACAGACAGACAAAACTGTTGTTTCAGTTTTGCCTCTCTCTAGCCTTGGATAAGCCTCTTAATAACATGTTGCTTCTAAAAACAAGTTAATGCCTCTTACCTGAATATGATGATTCAAGTACTAGCAAGCTGAGAACCAGCTTGTGCTATGGTTACTTTCACAGTTAGGCACAACATTTTGGTCCAAGTCCTACAAGAAATCCCATACATTTAATTTTGTGAGTAAACTGGTTTGGATAGCAGTTTCCCAGTCATGAAGGGTAGAAGAGTTTGTTTCTGTACATTGTGAACTACTGTGTAGGTGCCTGTCCAGGGCAGTTCTGTATAAGCACTTGTTATAGCATTTTCATAAAACTGCAGAATCACAGACTGGTTTGGGCTGGAAGGGACATTAAAGCTCCTCCATGTCCAACCCCCTGCCATGGGCAGGGACACCTTCCACTAGACCAGGCTGCTCAAAGCCCCGTCCAGCCTGGCCTTGAACACTGCCAGGGATGGGGCAACCACAGCTTCTCTGGGCAACCTGTGCCAGTGCCTTACCACCCTCACAATAAAGAATTTATTCCTAATATCTAATCTAAATCTCCTCTCTTTCAGTTAAAGCCATTCCCTTTTGTCCTATGCCTACATGCCCTTGTAAAAAGCCCCTTTTCAGATTTCCTGTAGCCCCTTTAAGTACTGAAAGCTGCTCTAAGGTCTTCCCTGAGCATTCTGTTCTCCAGGCTGAACAAACCCAACCCTCTCAATTTTGTCCAAACTAGCTTTTACTAACTTGCAGGGGGAAGGAAAGGCAGAAGAGGGATCATAATTAAAGGGGCTTAATTCCATACCTAAATATACTTAGGTATGGAATTTATATTTATGGGAATGTTTATGTGAAATTGTCCACATAAACTGAAAAATCATTTCTCTGTTTTCAAAATGATATGCACGTAAACCGAGCCAGATATTTAAAATGGTATAGATGCCAACTTTCCTATACAATGATTCTCTTCTAATTCTTGATGAATAGTGGAGGCTGAAAGTTTCTTCTAAAGATACTGGAAACAAACAGTGGGCTGACCTGCTGTAATGCCAAGAGGCCATGGGACGGGGCATAAGGCCAGTATCTCTCCACGGTAGAGCACCAGGAATTCACCAGTTAAAACTGATTAATATAATAAGTATTTCTGGGTTTGGTGCCTACTTAATCCCACTAACAACACCTTGACAGCTCTTCCCAGTGTTCTTCTTTCCTTTGATTTTACAATAGTCCTACCCTAGTCCTATTTTAGAGAACCAGGGCCATATACTTGTAAAGACAATGGTGGCATGAGCTACTTCCATCCTGTTAAGCAATGCTAGATGTTACTGTTAGTTTATGCTGCTATATACAGCTTGATGGAGCACTGGCAAGCTTGAAAAGATCTTGAAATGGAGGATATGAATGCCATGCCACATATACATAGCTAAAAAAGTACTGATGGCAAACCAGTTTAGCACTTTTTATGCAATGTAAGATTGTCTTGTGCAGTGTATTTTTATTTTACAGTCTATTTTATCTCTCAAATGTTGAGGTTTTCATTATTTTTCTTCTTTGTTGTAACACAAATAATAAAAGGTAGAAGAAAATATATTTTTTTTAAAAACCACAACTTCTTCTTTCTTTGTTTCTGATCACTTTCTACAAGTGGCCATCTCCTGTGACTGATAGAGATTTGGTAGAGATTTTTGAAGAGAAAATAGCAATTCATCAAAGCTGACGTTTGCCAGAAAACATTAATGGGAGAGGTTCCCCAGTTCTGAGGCAGGTTTATTACTGTAACTGTCCCACAATATCCAGATTGTGAGACCACCACCTCCTAACAGCAAGTTTTGGGCTTGAACCTGATTCAGAAGCAATGGAGAGATGGTCTCCCTGCTTGGAGACACAAGATAAGAAATCAGTTCTGCTCCTCCTCTTGTCATCTGCTACAGTCTGAATGAGCAAGTGTGTTCAAGGAAGACTGATTTTTGGTTTTGGCTGTGTGAGGTCTTGGTTCACACCTACATGGGTGAATAGCTGTATTTATGTAAGAGACGGAGAAACAGAGAGGTTTGTTCATAGAGGTGTTCACTTCCAAATACAAAACCAGGAGGCACATGTGACATGCACAGAACACAGGAGGTCACCTACAACTTTTCCCTGCATTCTCACATTATTGAATATGACTGCCCCACTATCAGCAGGCTTTCCTACATCAGCATTTCTTCACAGGCAGCATTCAAAATGCTTCTTTTGCATCACATCATCTTTTGTCATCATTACAGACATTCTCATGGGCTTGGAAATCCATCCCCTGCCCACTTCTGTGTGTAATTTCAAAACGATTGTATCCGATGTAATGAGCAAGTGCCAGGAAGCGCTGGGGGAGACTGCAGAAAGCTCAGCACAGCAAAAGCCTTCAAATAAAAGGCAGTAACAGCGGATACTCCAAAGCCAGAGGGATAGTGAGTACATCTATCCAACAGGCTCTCTTAACTTTTGCTGGATATGGGGCGCTGCACCTTTTAGTCCTTCTCCCAACTGGAAAAACAAGTGATAGAATGAGGGTACTGTAGTGGTTTCTGATATACGAGCACCTAAACGCGATGGCCTGCCAGTAGCCGTGGGTGCACGGTTTTCTCTGCAGGACGCGGCTATTTTGAAGGGACCTGTGGAGGCAGGCGGTATCCCCTCCCGGCTCCGACCGGGCTCCCCCGGCGGCAGGAGGGCGACGGGAGCGGGAAGCGGGGCTCGGTGACCGCCGCAGCAAAGGAGGTAGAGGCCGAGCCGGCGGAGCGGCTCCGACCCCCAGGCCGGGCCTGGGCGGGCCGGACGGCGGCGGCCGCTGCCTCTCTCACACGGCGGAGAGGTGGCGGCGGCCGGGGTAGGTCGCGCCAGCCGCCGCTCCCCGCGGGAGGGCGGCCGCGGAGCCGCCGCCATGGAGAAGCAGCCCGGCGGCGAGGACGACTGCGTGGACTCGGGAGCCGAGACTGGCGGGTGAGTGAGCGAGTGGCAGGGGACTGGTGCGGGGCTTCTACCTTCCCCCCGGCCGGGCCGGGGCGACGAGGCGCTGGGGAGCTCCCCGCCGGGCCGCAGCGCTGCACTTGTTGCAGTCGGCCACCGCCGAGCGCGTCCTGGCAGCGGCGGGGCCGGAGCCAGGGCTCCAGGGCAGAGCCTTCCTCCGACATCCCGACTGCACCCCGGGGAGTGCCTCTGCCACCGGGCGTCGCCGTGCCTGGGATCCCCTGGGGAATTCACCTTCTCCTCCGGTTGTCTGCTTCCTAATAACTAATCTCAGTCTCCCTTCTGTCAGCTAAAAGCCATTCCTTCTTGTCCTGTCACTACCCACCTTTGTAAAAAGTCCCTCTTTATCTTGTTATCCACCTGCGATACACGGGGAGAAAGATACTAGGAGGTCATGGCCATGGGCTTTAAGTTTGAGCTTCAGAGCACATTGTGCTGCTTCAGCGGTGGGGCCCAGAGCTGTGCTTTATGGGCTGTAGACACATTGGTGAGGGCTGGGTGCCACACCATCCTTGTGTCCCAGGAAGACTTGTGTTGAAGATAGTCTGCAAGCATACCCAGCTACCTGTGCTGTCCTTGTGGCAGTGACATGTGGACAGCACCAGGCAGATGAAGGTGGCTGCTTAGAAGGACCATCAAAGATCCACCTATGAAAGCAGGTTAGACTTATAGCAACCTGAAATTGGATTGGTGTTGTCATGATACTCATCATACTGCCCTATGAAGTGCTGTGAACTTTGCTGCTAGTTAAGTGTTATATTGGAGTCAAGGAGAATGACTTTTTGTCTCTGACTTTGTGATCCTGATGCTAGAGGTGCGCTATGTTTGTTAGTTGGATAGCTTCTCCCAGGACCATGGAGCTGCAAGGATGATCCATGTGATCCCCCTTTCTGCTCCCACCTTCAGCCCATCTCTGTGAGGAGAGAGGGATGTGTTTTCCATCCTATAGTACATACTGCTGTGCCATCTTGTTGGGAACAGCAGTGAGACTTTTCTCCTCTGGCTCCAGAAGGAGAAAAGGTTGCCCACTCCTGCTAACACTGTTCTCTCGTAGGTCTTCATTCTCCCTGCTTCTGTCTCTCCTGGTTCTTTTTCTCCCACCTCCTTGTCTGGTTTATCTCCTTTGGTCTTTAGTCCAACTGTTGCAAAACTGTAAAGCTTCCTTGCAAAGTGGTGTCAGGTGCACAGCACCAAAACTGAAGTGTCAATATTACAATTATTTTTAAAGGTGGAAATGGAATATGGTGATCTTTTTCATACATCCAGCTATTAATTCAAGTTGATATTTTTTTTTTTTAATCTCTTCTGTGGCCTGAGAAGTTTTTTTCCGTGGCCTTGTACTAATGGTAAAAGTTTAAAAATATTTTATGGAGCTTAAAGGGAAAATATCTAGGCTTCCTTTCCAGATACTGAGACAACAGGATTTTAGTCATCTTTGAGAAATATGTGTCAAAGGAAGACAAAATAACTGGTGAATTCATGGGTGGTTCAAAGCTCAATAAATCCTTACTGGATCAAGTCACTCTTAATTTGCTGTGTTTATCTGGAGTAGAAAAAACTGGGTTTCCATGGGAAGGGCACATGGAAGGATTTGACCCAGCTGGTGACAAATAGACCCCTTTAGACCTCAGTTACCAGCATGACAGCTGCTTGTGCCTGATGGTGGTGAGGTGCTAAAGCTGATGATTTTATGGAGCATCCCTGTCTCAGGCTTGGCTGGAAAGTGTAGGTTAGCAGAAGAGTCTGTCTGAGGAATTTGAACAATGACATACAGCAACTAATAACCGCAGTGCTTTGCACCGAAGTTTATTTTGAAAAGCAATGGGTCTCTGCATTTCAATTATTGTTTTTAGCTCTGTTTAGCAGCTATTTTAGTCTGATAAACACCTTGCATATGTCTCTTTCACAATGTTTATATTTCAGCTTTCTCACCAAACCAACTGTTAGCAACACTTGCTTTTCCCTCTTACCAGATCTGCTTTCTGCTTTGTCTCGGTCACATCATAGCTATTGTGATTTGAACTGGGTTTTTTTCTCTAATTACTCAACAGTAACAAAAAAAAACCCCAACATTAAAACAAAAATTAACAACTGTTTTGAATTTTAGCCATCATCCTCTTAAAATACAAGGAAATACAACTATCAGAGTAATTCAGTAACAGCTTTACATCAAGTGGTCCCTTTCTGTCACGGAGGGAACAATAGAGGATAGTGACTGCAGTAAATCGAGGCGCTGCAAGCTCTTGTCATCTTGATGATTGTATGTAATGATGTGTGAGCTCTTCTACAGAGCCTGTACTGCTGAAGCTGCATGTAGCAAGTAACCAATTGAATAGATCAAGTACTCTGCAGGGCATATGTTCCTTAGAGGTTTTGCTGCAGCTTCCAGTTGCAAAAGCAGGCAAAACTCTGTGCTACAGGCAAGATCAGTTACAGTTTGAAGCCTTCATTTCCTAATCTGTTGAAAAATATGTTCCTCTTACTGCATTTGCCTTGGTAAATAGGGCTGGCAATGAAGCTGCTGAAAAGACATAGTGTAGTTTGAACTTCTGAATCCAATAAGAATGGATTGAGCTGGTATTGTCAATACCTATATAAAGGGAGTAAAACATATAAGCCAATTAGTGTATATTGGCTATTTATTAATGATATTTGAAAGAGTCTGACCATCCTTGGTCTGAGAGACATTGCCTGTACAAATTGTCTCTTCTTGGGAAATTTACTTTTGAGCTTTTTAATATAAACACCTTATTTCATCTGCTGTTGAAGCCTTTTAGCCCAGAGGTATGGGAGACAGAAAGCTTTCTCTGGTAATAATTTTAGTAGTGGATTTGTACTATAAAACATGATGGTTTAAGAAAAAGGAATGGTCTTTCTTTGGTCTTCAATTAGAAAGCAAACACAGGGCAAAACAAGTAGAAAAAGAAATAAGACAACAAACATACAAACATACACATTAAAAGAACTGCAGATAAATTATTAAAAAAAAAAAAAACAAACCCAAAAACCTAGGAAAAATTAATACTAAGTTACTTAAAATGGGTTGTAAAAATGATAGATTTTAAATTTTCTTGATTTTACAAGCCATGCAAATGCTGTTACTTCACTGTCATACTGTCATACACTGTCTATACTTCATAGAAGAATAAAGGTTTGCAGGACTGAAATACTCAAAATGACAAACTAAGACCATTTTAGACATTGTTAGGCATGTAATTTTGAATGGCAATGAGACAGACTTTTGCTACCACTGACGTCAAGGGCAAAGCATCAGCTGAATTAATTGCATTCAGGACCCATATCCTGAGTGGGGTGTAACAAATGTGGAAAATCGGTAGTTTTTTGGTCCTAAAGTCTGAAATTTTTTATTCCTAAACTTCTGTTTGGTCATGTTAGCTGTGTTCAAGGATTACCTCTGTAGCAATGATCTCTCCTACTTGCCAAGCATATAGGCCTTGACTGAGCATAACATCTCACTGAGCTGGTATTATGAAGGTTTCAATACATGTGAGTAGTTGAATGGTTTATTGGGGTCAGAGGTTGCTTTCATGTCACATGTTTCTAGCTCAAAATCGTAAGTGGTTTCAGCACTTTTGACTTTGTCAGCTGTATGGTAGTCCTTCAACATGGCATGTTATTCTCTTGTCATATATTATCTCATCCACCTATGAGAAACTCAGGAACACAAATCACTGCTGCTGAAACCTATTTTAAGGCCTATTTTTACCTTGGGGTTTCTTTTTTTTTTCCCCCTGAGCCTTTCACTTCCTATATATCCGTCATTCCAGATGTGTAAAGGCAGACAACTTGTCTCTGGCTTGACATTCAAATAGTATAAAGTCAAGCTATTTGTCACAAATTGGTGTTGAGGCACCATTTCTAACCAGATTTACTTGGTGAAGCTGTTTGGCTGAACCTTGGGGCAGGCAGATCTGCTAGCACTGGGGCCAAGCTCTGAAACTGAGGTTGAAACAGACTTTGAATCACATTCTGGTGGCCAGGTGGTCAGTGCTGACACCTACAATGGCTAGGCTCCGGCACAGGCAGTGAGGTTCACCTCAGCTAACTGTGGCTGTGTGAAGATTTGGTATAAATGAGGCTTCTTCTGCTGTTAGTTAAGAGCATGAGGACCTTGGGAGGATGACTTATCCCCTAGCTTTGGATGGGTAGGTACATGCCACCTGAGTCCTGATGCATGCCTTTGGATGCGGAGCATGCAGGCAGGTAGGTTTGCTCACTTAAGCATAGCGTGGCCCTGCTTCATCAGATGCTTTTTGAAGGACAACCAACCTTTCGTCCTTATATGATGATGATGATGATGTCTCATGTGGGGACTCAAACAGTACTGTTGGTAGTAAGCTCCTGAGTGTAATAGAGCTGAATGATGGGTCATCTGACTTCATTGCTCTACTAGAAATCCAGAGAAAGGCGTTTTGAGACAAGCTTCTCTGAGTTATTCCATTGCAGGCGTCTTCATTACCCAAGTAGAAGTATGATGAAGATAACGGATTTGTGTTGGATTGATATTAGCAATGCAGATTGTAATCTGAACCACAGGAATTTGGTGAGAAGAAATCCAAGACAGAGCTACAAAGCTAAATCTTCTGACTCAGGCATTGTAGTTTAACTGCTATAAAATCCTTTCATGTGCCCCATGGAGTGCTTTTTGGAGGAGGGAGGGCAAAGAAGCTGTTAAATACAGCTCTTGGTATGAAACAGTGGAATCTGAAACAACTTTAGGCAGAGAAAGCATGGGAAATATGAATCCAGCAGGTGTCATTCCATCGCTCCTAAGCGAGAGAGGGATGCAGACAGCAGAAGAGCTAGAAAACTTTCCACGATTTCATCTGGAAGGATTAAGGAGTCCTGGCAATGGAGACTTGCATATTGTGGTGTAGTATTTTGCTAGAATAACTTGAGAGATCTGTGTCTGTTTTATATGGTAGACTTCTTTGTGGAGATGCTGCTTGGCTCGGAAACCTTAGTTACAGCATGTCACTGTGTGAAACAGCATGAAGGTGTCCTTCAGCACGTGGACAGAGTTGTCAATATTATTGAATGGTTAGAAAGGTTGATGGAATCAGTTTGATGGGACCATCTAGCTATCTCCCATGTGATTCTTGGGTGTGTTTTACTGTGGGCCAGGCACTTGTTTTACCACATCACCACGGCTGAGGGACCACTCCCAGCAGACCACTGGGAATGTTTTGGAATGCAAGAAGTTTTAATGGTACAGGTGCAGACTGTTTCATGGCAGTTGGCTTCAGTCCCAGACAGTTCTCTTGGGTGTGTTTGTTTATTACCATAGATGTCAGTGCTGCAGCTATGTTAACATGATGCTGTGCCATGGTTGATCAGCATGCCAAGGTAACCCAAGCACAGTGGGACACTGGTGTAGCTACCTTGCTGGTGTGATTCAGAGATGTGACACAACCCTGCTTCTTTCCTGAAGAAACAGGTTCATCGTGGTTTCATATACACCATACTCAGTAACTGCAAGTTGCACTAGCAGCTGCTTACTGGTATTCAGTGGGCTATTTCTCCTGCTTGAGTATTTTGAGGCTCTGTATTCATAATCATTGAGTAGCGTGTGGTGGTCTCAGAGGACTGCTCAGGATCTTTTGTGCTCCTGATGGTCTTACCATCTCTGATCATACACAGTCCTGATTCTTCAACAGTGCTAATGGGAATCGAAGTCCCACATTTATCTCAAGCTTCTACATTCCTACTTTAATGTCTGTTGACAACTTCACAACTCCTCCTTGCTGGTGGCTGACCATTGAGCACAAATTCTTTGCAGATTGATTTTTCTTTTGACTGAATGATAAGCCCTCCTTTTCAGTACATCCCACTGCTTCAATACCATTTTTGATCATTTTTTTCCTCATTATGTGCCTATAAAGGGAACAGGCCTCCATTTGTTCAGTTTCTATCCTGAATATCTATTTCCTTTTAACTCTAATATAACATCTACCAGAGGAAATAGCTTGCTGCAAGACCATGTAATTGGCCTGGAACCCCTGAGCCCCAATACAGCCCCAGTCTGTCACTATTAAAGCCCATGAGTACTAAACTCTTTAGTTATCCTAATGAGAAAATCCTCTTCCAAGGGAACTGATAGAAACTGGTACTCAAGATGTTTAAAACAGGGATGGAAAGAATGGGAAGGAACAAAACTGCTTGATATCCAGAGAGTCCGTGTGACTCAGGAGATGTTTATTTTGGTACTTAATTTTTCTAATGCATGATCTCTTCCAAAGGAATGTTTGTTGTGTATTCTGGTCTAAAAAAAACATAAAAGGCTTACAGAAACTTCAGAATTCAGTATTCTAGAGAACTGATTGTAAGGGGGAAAAAATTTTTTTGTAAGCCAATTACCAGTGCATGTCATGAATCTGACTGGTTTGTGCTGATGTTTTGAAAATATTAAGGATTTTACTGACACTGTTTTTTTTGTTCTTAAGGACTAGATTCAAACCAAATTCTAAGAAAGAAAGGAGTCAAAGCGAGGAAAAAGGTGATTCAGGTTGGCCCTAAGAGCACATTGAGAGACTCATATTCATTCCTTTTGGTTTTAGGCATGTAGCTGAGGGTCTTACATTAGGAATGTGTTTTCTGTAGGCTTTAACTCTAGGCAACAGCTAGGGAGAGACACACTTCAGACCTCTCTCTTTTATTGACTAAAGAGGGAGCTGAGGGAGGGTACAGTCCTCATTTTGGCATCTGAGGTTTACATGAGCCTTTGAGCTTAATTATCCTTTTTTTTAATTCTGTGTATGCTGGTGATGCAACAAACATGAATTAAATATTAGCTTGAACCATATTAGAATTACATGAAAACCCCTATACGATTCTCAAGCCTATTAAAATGTGTCTGTGCAATTAGTCTCCAAGCACACTGTTGTCTCCTCCTTTCTCTCTCCCCATCTATTTATTTTTTGTCTTGTCTCATTTTTCATGTTCTGCCTGTACATAGACTGCCACTTCCTCAGTTCAGGACTCATTAATTCTCCATGTCCTATGTGCCTGCAGCACTTTGGGATAATAAAATAACAGTGTGAAGTAATAGAAAGCTGCTTCTACTTGCAGTAAGCAAAAGGCAAAATGTTGTCTCGCTTCTATCTAAAGTCCAAGCAGTGCAGATTCATATTGAATTAACCACCAACTGCTTATTACAGCTACATTGAAGGACAGCCCCAGGCTGTTTTCAAACAGAAATGCAGAATAAATGAATCCTTTATTGGGATGCTTGGAGGCAGCTGGATGTGTATTGCTTGCCTCTGGGCTTCTGAACAGTGACACGTTACACCCTTCCAAGTATACATGGTGCCAAATGATACTAATGGGACTTGGTGCAGAAATACTGTGCAGCTTTATGGCTTGCACAGCACTACTTAGCCAGTCCCTGGGATCACTTCCCCTTGGTCTCTGCTCAGAGTCAGACCAGCAGTATGTACATGGCCCAAGCAGTAGCAAGAAGATCTCTCCTGCTCATGTCATTACTGCTTCTGCCGTTGCCAGCTATGCAAGGGTCCTGGAGGAGGTGGGTTGAGGAATAGCTTTTTGTTCATGGAGGAGGTGCTACTTAGCAGGTATATATAGAGTGACTGAGAGGGGCTACTAATGACCTATCTGTGGTCTCTGCCATGTGTGACAAAGATGTTTCCTTGCTCCCTGGAGTTATTGAAGTGGCTGTCAGTGCAGGATTTAGTACAGTGTGAGAGAGACTACAAGCCCCCATCGGCAAGCCTCTCCCCAGCATTCCAGACCTTTCTCAAAAGCTACAATAGCCTCATGGTACTTGATGGTACTGGAGGATTTTCTTTCACAAGTATTGTGAAAAATTCAGGTTGTGTGATCTTTCACTGGTCCAGGAGGATCAGCAAGGGGGTAATGCCTTATGGTCTTTCTCACCAAAATCAATAGTCTCAGCATCTGATCTGCAGAATACCGAGTGCTAAGCACAGGGCTGCACAGGGCTATGAAGTATTTGGATTACTATAACTGCTTTGTTTCTTCTGCAGAGATATATCCAGACTAAAATTGAAAGCTGCCATTATAGTTATGGGGGTTGAAGTCTGTTATTTCCTTGCATGTCTGAGACCCTAGAGTATGAAGGTATCCTGATATTATGCTTAGATGGTATCTATTTCCAAATATATTTGGAGTCAAGGCTCACATGTTTTTTAATTTAAAGCAGTATTGCAAACTTGATGCAAATATGCATATAAAACAAAGTTTGAATTCAAGAACTGTGTTACAGCTCCCCAGACAGTTTGCCTGTTATGTTTAGGGCACTGCAGGGCATACATGCAGGACATCAATTGTGGCAGAGAGCTTTTGTGTGTGGGGTATAGTTTAGGGACCCAGCGAATGGGGAAGTGGAGTCTGTGTGACTGTGATCTCCAAAACCACACACTCTGAACTCATAGGTAGGGCCTCAAAGTGGAAATGAATAATTTTTTAAATATTCAGTGACGGCATATTTGTTTTGCCTTGGTATTTCTGAATCTTTAGGGCATAAATGGGCCATGTTTTAGTCAGCTCAGAAAGGGGTTTTCAGGAGTTTGGGATTATATGCATGAGCAAAATTTCATTGCACAAAATACTTAACTGCTCTGATTTTCTCATGGGTAATCCAGTGTGCACTGAAGTAAAACCAATGGGTGTATGGTTTTACCGAGAGATGTCTTGATGAGGAAAAGGGTTTCCTAAAACAAAAAGCTTTGTCATCTGAATGTTTATAATTTGGTACTCGTTTTGTGTCTTCCCTGCCGGTTGTGACCAAAGAACAATAAAAATTCTGCTCTTCAAATACAGTTTTCTTAAAAAAAGAAAAAATCTGCAAAGCAGCATTTAGATGACATAAGGAAGAGGAGCAGGATCAAAACCTAGTAGACTTCTGCTCCCAGCCTGTGTCTGAAGCAGCCTATTTTTAACTCACAGAGTGCCTTCTGAGCTTTAATTTTTATGCCTAAATTTAGGTAGCATGAATAGCCCTTAGACAGAACCCCAGCTGCCTTACTCAATGTGAGTGTTTTCAAAATTCATGTGAGATGCCAGTTTTTCTGAGCCATGTTCAAAACCTGTTCCAGTTATTATTGTAGCACAAAAATAATGCTAAATGGGTGTTAAACTATTTTAATATGCCATGTAACTTAGATTTGGTACATTTTTCATGATCTCTTTTGGATTTAATCTGGTCTAACTAAAGTCTTTGTCTTGCAGGTCTGAGTACAGCCATATGTCTTCTACCAGCAGTAAGTATAACTTTGATATTTTTTTAAAATAGATTCTCATATTTTCTTTTATTCTGGTTGCTAATTTTTATTGATATCAACCTAGTGTTATGATGGAGTTCACTTTGCCAAAGTTAAGCCCCAATTCCTTCTCTTTTTTGATCTGTGTCTGGAAACAATATAGAAAATTAAATTGATTTGATATTGATGACCATAATATGAGCCTTGTGTAAAGTCATAAATAATGGAGCTCACAAGAATGCAAGAAAAATGAGAACAAAATCTATAGACACTGTGTGGCCAGTGCGAATCGGTCCTCCGGCCGAATGAGTTTGCAGTGATGGATGTCACTAGAGCTGAGGGATGCAGGAATAATTGAATGCTTATTGTAAGCTGGTGCCAAGGAAGGACTTGAGGGTAAAATACGTGAAGCATTCTTTGATTTCAAAGATTATAGATGCTCTAGTAAGCATCACAGTCTTTACGATAGCCAGCTGAATTTCAGGTTATCTGACTGATAAAAGTTGAATCTTGGTGTCTGGATTATCCTTTCTTTTTCAGCAATGCAAAATCACAATTTTTTTAAGAAGCACAGAGCACTTTTTCAGTCCTATCTCTGTCCGCTTCAACCATTTTCTTAGCTGTAGGACATACTGTGTCCACAGCACTTTGAAATATAATAATGCTTATTCAGGCACAGCTACTAGTATCTCTTTCTTGTCAAAGTGCAAGGTGATGCCTGTCTCCCTGATTCACACATAGACATGAGCTTCACAAAACTTCACAGATGACAAATTGTGTTATAATCTGGATCTTTAAGCACCATGAAAATCAGAGGGGAAGAAAGCTGCCAGTTTTTTCTCATTCACACATTCTGGCTGAAGTGTGGAAAGGGTTATTTTCCATCTTCCATGGTCTTCAGCGGAGGGCTTTTATTGATTTCAACAAGAGCTGGATCAGAGAGTGTTCAGAATGTCTGGCTCCTGAGCTGATGTGACTAGCAGGGAGCTCTCTGTCTTTCCTCCATCTGCTCAGTTGGTGTGTGTGTGTCTGAGGAAGAATTTAGTGCAGCTTTTTCCTAAATTCTGTTGTTTAAATAGATTTCTGGATTCCTGCTGCCAGGTATATTTTTTTAATGATTGGGAGGCAATTGTGATAGTAAAAGCATATTGGATTTGACTGGTTACACCAGATGTGTGCCCAGCCACCCCCACAGCTCACACTTTTGGGTGATGGCTCCAGGAATACGCTGCCAGCTTCCTTCTCTTTCTGGGTGGTGACTTACAGTTATTTGCCTAGTAGAACTGCTTATTTGGCAGAGAAGTACAGAAGACAAGGTGTGAGGTATTTCTCATCTAAAATTTAGGGTTTAATCCCTTACCAACTTTGTATGACAGCTGCACATTTTACAAATAAAGGGGGCACTTAAAGGTAACATAAAGTACAGTTGTCTTTGTTTTTATTAAACAAGCTGTTTGTAAGGATTATTTTTGGTTGAGTGGCAGGTACAGCGTGTCATGTTAACTGTGGTCACCTCAGTGTCTTGCTGGCCATGGCTGTCCAGAATATGTGGGAATTACAGTTGTATTTCAACACAGTAATTTGTCAGTACAAGGGGGTATTATCATTCCAGCAAAGAAACAAAAGTTCAAGAGATGGGACAGTCTCCTTCTTTCTCTTTTCTGCTTCCAAGGCAAATTATATTGATACAGCTTCACAAGTAGCAGTGTTTAATTTAGCATTTTGTGGGGTTTGTGTGGTAGGTCTGGTCAGACAGTGCAGGAATAACAGAAACAGCTACATAAAAGTATTTCAGTAAAATAAAAATGCTTTCATGTTGGAGGCTGGCAGGGGGTGCAATAATGCATTTGAAGAAAAGAGTACTGGGGAAGAGCTATTAGGAAAAAGAGGCGATTTGGCCATTTTAATTTCTTCAGGGAAAAGATTCAGTAAGTGGTATCATTCTTAGCACAAAAAATAGCCTAATCGATGATACTGTTAGGCCCTAACATAATACAAAGTAAGCTGTTGTAAATTAAAAGGCAAAGAATTTCCATTACCTACATTACCTACAGCTGCTTCAGCAGAAGCTCTTGTTCTAATGAAGTGGAGTTTATCTGAACCAGAAGGATTACAGGCCTATTTGGTTTTACAGGAGTCTTAGTTGGTCATACCAGTGAAGCTCCAATTTCAGTGTTTAGTAAATGAATAATCTTCTAAAATGTCCACTGGACAACAGTTTTCCACAGACATGCCAAGAAAAGGGTAAGAAAGATTTAGCAAGTGAATTAACTACAGCTGCCTCTATCGCTTGTTGCGATGACAGCAGCTGAACAAACTGCAGGACTTAGCACCAATGCAAAAGTATACAGGAATCCCATACCCCCCCAAGTCAGAAGTAAAATCTCATCGGCTGCTAGATGCCAGTGGAAAGATCATTCTGTTACCTGTGCTATTTCTAATACTTTTTTCCCCCCTACGCATATGACAGCAGTTATCATTGTCAACATATCACTTCAGCAGTTCAAAGCCCTGCCTGATGGGTTGGTTGGACCTTGGGTCTTATTCAGCATCCCAGTTCTTTTCTTTGCCCTTGTGTCCCAGCTTTGGGTAACCCAAAAAAAGCTTTTTACTGGAAACATCCATCTAACATTTGTGGTTTTGTGGAGTGAGTACTTTGGGAAAGAGTACTCAAGTTTGCCAAGTGTGTTTATTTCGGCATGAAAATGCAGCAGTTATCTGCTGTTCCAGCTCTGCCGGTTGTCAGGGTGACTGTGTGCCACTTTGTCTGTTCTCATTGAGCAGAGTAAATAGGCCACACTAACCTGTCTGCTAGATGCTGAGTTTTGAGTTATTACAGCTTTGAAAGGTTCAGCAGTGTGATTTGAAGAAAGAGAAGTGCTAAATTACTTTTGACATTGTTTTCCTTGAATCATGGTGTGTAGAGCCACTTTTCTCTTTGTTCTCTAGCAGGAGGTGTCCTTTGTTTTATTAGGATACTTTGCTCACTGGTGTGCTCTTCATTAATCTAGGAAATGTATCAAGCTTCTTGTTGCTCATATTTTCAGTTACCTTTTCAATTACAGTTTTCAATTACCATCAGGGACCCCTAATCCTATATGAGAGGGAATTGTGTGAGGCACTTTATACACATAGAAGAGACCTTTACCCAAGGTACATAATACCAAGATATAAAGACCGTAGGTTGCATATGTATCCAGACATTTGGAATCACAAAGAAATAATTAATTAGTGTTGGTCAGCACAATAAGCAGCAGTCTCTGCATGTCAGCATTTTAATTATCTTCAGATTGCTTTGAGATGTGTTTCAGGGATGATTTTCAACAAGGGAGGAGGAGTTTTGATGGGGGCTGCTTATTTCCTCCTTTGCATAATCTTTGAATTTATGAAAATGGCTCTTCAGAAAGACCCAAACCAGAAGTGGGCATTTTGAAGGAAGACTTTTGTGGTTTCTGACATTTGAAATATCCCTTATCTGGTCAGCTCTGGAGCCAGTTTAACCAGGTTGTCTTAGAAATGACTTTGGAAGCGAGTGATTTTATTTTTGTCCCCTGACATTTTTCAGCTAAGCAATCAGTAGGGAGCTGCTTTGGTACACATTTGTACTGTTCCAGCTAAGCTGTTAAACGAAACATGAAACTGGCCCTATGGGATAAGATGCAAGTTTGTGAGCACTTTAGATGGTAAAACCCTATAGCACGCAGTGGTTCATGATGTGCTTCTCAGTGGTGTAAAGGGCCTGTCACTTACCTGCTTTGTAGTTGGAAAGCTGGTAATTTGCCTTGCCGTGCTCCCCTGCCTTTCATTTACCAGCTGGGAAATGATTCAGTCCTTTGGAGGTGTTTTTAGATTGTTTGTATTCTTCCATGGTAAACCCAAGATCTGGGATATTAAAATTTTATGTCTGCGTTGCGCATGTTTCCTAACCCATGGAGTTTTGCCCACTTTTTGGTTCTAAAAATTTAGCGCAAGACAGTTTCTTTTGGCAGATTTACAAATAGGTGGGTTATTGAGCATGTTTCCTTCCAATAGTTTTTTTTCTGTTTGGTGTTCTATTCCTCTGCTAGTATAATTTCCAATCTTTGTTTTGGGATTTGGTCAGTGTTTTGTCGGTGTCATCCGCATCAGCTCCCTGAGCTGGGTTTGGACTCTTATTTTCTCTACAAGTGGAGAGAGTCCTTATGTGCAAAACTCGCAGTCTTTATGGAGGGCTGGTAAGGTTAAGGTTTCTCTTATTCTTGATTCCAGAGGCAGGGTGAGGTGCCAAGGCTGTATGTTACCTTCATGCACCAGCTGTGTATTGAAATAGGCTGCCCTAATGGCACTTTGGATGGTAGATTTTATTTTCTGAGTGGAGTCTGCTGTTTATGCTGGATCAGGCCCTGGGGAATGGGAAATCACCGGCATTACAATACTTGCTGTTTATGAAAAGCCCCTTGCAACCTTGTGTTTGTGTATGTACCCAGACAAGTCCAAGACATCCTTTTTCTTTCAGACTTACTCCTTGTCTTTTTTCTGGCATGTAGTCAAGTGACAATGTTCAAATAAGATAAAAATGGTTGCTCAAAAGTTAGCATTGTCCTGAATTTGAGGCAAACCTATGTTTTCCTGAAACTGTGTTACATTCTTTTCCTGATTCAGTGCTGTATTTATCTGCCCTCATTTTAAGTAACTGTGTTTACTCTGAAGCCAGCTGTGATGCTAGGGCCTCATTAGAAGTAGAAATTGCAAATTCGTAGACCTGAGGATCAGTCAAGTGCCAGTGTAGTCTATCAGATAGGTTGTGAGGGGTGAGTGTTAGGCCACATGTCCCATCAGTGCTTGTAGCTTGCCAAGGCACTGTTACATGACAGTTTTCGCACACTTCCATACCATGTGCATGTAACAATATGCTGCCTCTCTCTTTCGCTCTTCCTGGTTTGTCTCTTTTTCTCTTCCCTGCCAAACCCCCAGCATCTGCTTCTTGATGTTACCTGGCAAGAATCTTCCTCTTCCCTCTCGATTTGATTTGTTAGATTGTAAGTATTGTTGGAAGGAAATGTGAAGAGGAAAATGAGCCCTTGAATAAAACAGAGCATAGAGCTAGCCTGAGCACTAGGTCCTTTATAGAGGAGAGTAAAGTCAGTGTCTCCAGAAGTTCTTCCATTTCTAACTCCTGAAAATTTTTGTTACCAAACACTCCAGAGACCAAGGGGTCACATCTGTCAAAATGAGCACTAATGGAGCTTTTGACAAAAAGAAAGTAGCCTTGCTGGTTGCAGGGATAGTGGGAGCTACAGGAATGAAAGAATCTACAGTATTATGCAGATGTGTAGGTGCCTTGTAACAATAGCGTATGGAGAAATGGCTTCCAGTTACTTGTGTATCATTTAAAAATCTGCCTGCCTTCACTTAACTGTTAAAGGTGATGATAAATAACCAGGAACAGGAAGGGGGCTAGGTTTGATTTAGGCTTCTAAATATTTGTCACCAGGCTAAAATTTCGTAGTGTAGTTGCCTACTGTATGTTAGGTTAGTTCAAATCAGTTCTGACCCAGGCACTGCTGGACTGGGTATCTGCTGTTTCTCCAAACAATGTAATAAGTGCAAGGCTATAATTATATGATTTTACTGCAATACAAAGATATATTTTGATGTATCTTGTGATATACAGGCTGAGAAAGTTGGGGCTGTTCAGCCTGGAGAAGAGACGGCTGCGTGGAGATCTCATAGCAGCCTTCCAGTATCTGAAGGTGGCCTGTAAGGATGCTGGGGAGGGACTCTTCATTAGGGTCTGTAGTGATAGGACAAGGGGTAACGAGTTAAAACTTAAACCGGGGAAGTTTAGATTGGATATAAGGGAGAAGTTCTTTACTGTAAGGGTGGTGAGGCACTGGAATAGGTTGCCCAGGGAACTTGTGAATGCTCCATCCCTGGCAGTGTTCAAGGCCAGGTTGGGCAAAGCCTTGGGTGACATGGTTTAGTGTGAGGTGTCCCTGCCCATGGCAGGGGGGTTGGAACTAAGTGATCTTAAGATCCTTTCCAACCCTAACTGTTCTGTGATTCTGTGATTCTGTATTGTTTAGGTCCAGAGAGAACTGCGATGCTTTTACAATGGCTGGCAACAAGCTGTATTCAATAGAATTGTAAAAACAATTTAGAGTGGGCTTGCCAGCATCATGCTGCAGTTCCAGAAGGTGTTTGTTATAAAAGGAAGACTTACTAAAGTATGAGGAAAAATGAAAGAGGAAATTGAACCCAAATCATGTAGAGCTCTTAGCCTGAAGCATCTGTCAATATTGCAAATTCAGGTGGTTTGTATAGCAGTGAAATCCGAAGTGTCAACTTCTATGGAAGATACAGTGAGCATATTCTGCATATCTTGCTTGGCCAGTTGATGCTGCTAGAGGTAAAGAACAATGCTGTTTCTCACTGAGGCTATGGAAGCAGGAAAATGTCATTGCTACATGCCACCTAGAAGTCGTTGGATGTGCAAAACATGTTTATGTAGAATCATAGAATAGTTAGGGTTAGAAAGGACCTTAAGATCATCTAGTTCCAACCCTCTGCCTTGGACACGGACACCTCCCTCTAAACTATGCCACCCAAGGCTCTGTCCAGCCTGGCCTTGAACACTGCCAGGGATGGAGCATTCGCAACTTCCTTGGGCAACCCATTCCAGTGCC
>WYDI02030245.1:0-39420 GCA_009867235.2 Psittacus erithacus
TGGGTTGCCCAGGGAAGTTGCGAATGCTCCATCCCTGGCAGTGTTCAAGGCCAGGTTGGACAGAGCCTTGGGTGGCACGGTTTAGTGGAAGGTGTCCTTGCCAATGGCAGGGGGGTTGGAACTGGATGGTCTTAAGGTCCTGTCCAGCCCTAACTATTCTGTGATTCTATGATTCTATCATAGCTTATAAACAGGAAAATCTGAATTCTCAGCAAAGCCTGGGATTTTTCAAAGCACCCATGGACACACAGGAAAGCCTACACACATTTGATGCCCTGTTCCTAGAAACAGCTTTTCTAGAAAATACTGCTACTCCCTGCATCCAGGCTTGCAGAGACACGACTCTGAAGACTGCTCAAACAAAAATAGCAATGTTAAAATCAGGTCTTTTTTCTATTTCTATTATTGCTCACTTCCAGATGAGGAAAAGTATTAAAAAGTTATTTTGGAAGTAGCCTTTAATGCACATCCAACATTTCCTGGAGTTTAACTGGTCATTTCCTCACTGTAGCTGCTGACAGCACCGCACAGGGACAAGGCATGACCACCTCTCCCATTGCAAATCAACATCCGTTACTAATTTCCCGTTAAAGGAGACTTTAGAAATTTCCCTGAAAAAGTGGGAACAGAAAAAAAGCAAGAGGAACCCATCAGCACCAGCCAAGGAGCAGAGACAGATACAGATATAGATAGAGATATATGTGTATATATACACCTATATACCTATATGGTTTACTACAGTTTGCCCCATCCTTGGGACGTTTCCTTTTCCAATAGGAGGGGATGGAGCGCTCCCACCTCCCTCACTCCTCCAGCACATCACTTTAACCTGCCAAAAACTGTTTGCTCCATTTTACATAACTTCATTGGTCCAACTTCCCAACTGGTTAACAACCTTTATCAGCAAATAAAAGCCTCCAGCAGCAGATGAGCAAAGTGATTGAGAAAGCCATAAAATCTGAAAGGAGAAAGCTGTCTGTTGTTAAACCAAACCTCAGCTCCTGCTCCCCAGCAAATTCCCCCAGTAAATACAGAGAACTAGCAGGTTTATTACCCTCCTTTTGATTGTATGTCATTATTACAGCACTGTTTTCCCACACACCAATTCCTTCTTAGCTCCTGTTTGCAATAAAGAACAGAGATTTGGGTTCTTTTTTAAGATTAATAGACACAACTGCCCTCATACTCTAAACTTGTGAAGTGGCTGAATATCACTCTTGAAATCCCAAATTCAAAGCCTTGACAGTTATCTGCTTGGGCTGGAAGTCAGCTAAGTCATGGATTACATTAGGGATGCACGAAGGAAAAGGATCGGGAATAGACTGGTTGAGAAATGAGACCTGTTGAAGGGCTGCATAAAGAAACTGCAAAACTAGCAAGCCTTTTCAATAGAAACAAAAAACAGCCAAAGTAAAAACAGTTTCCTTAGAAGTTGTCAAAAGAAAACAATCATGACGTTTGGCACAGAATGCCTTGAGACTGAACTTGTGTTCTATTTTGAAGACAAGTATGAATCACTACCCAAACCAAAGCATGAAATCATTGCTCCAACACAGCAATTCATTCACATGGGAGCAAACCTTCCCTTGGGATTTGATTGGGAAGTGTTTGGGCTGGAGTGGCTGGGACATGCAAGACGAGGGTGGGAAGCCACACGTCCAGCCCTGTGTACATGCTGAATGAATCAACACAGGATGGACCAGTTCCCAGCTGGAGATGCCAAGGAGGTGGGGAAAAAGGGCCTTTTGTCTGGGAAAACACAAAGCAAGCAAATAAAAAACCCCCACCAGACTTGGTTACTTTCTTTTGTGAGAGATGGTTTGCAAGCAAATGCTTACAAGCAAGGGTTGACAGTTGGCGTTCAGTTTCAATGTGGCCATGTACCTGGCCAATTCCCAGCACAAGGCAAGCTGGGACAATTTTGGAGAGGTGGACAAGTGACAGTAAGTCTAATATGACCATCAGTAGAAGACAGTGAAGGCTGTTGGGGCACAAAAGAAGAAATACACCCTATGGAGAAGCAGCAAGTCAACAGACTCCAGAGTCTCCTTTGCCAGCATAGAAATTCTTCATTTTAGCTCTAGTTGTGATGTCTGGATTTAGTATTCATTGCCATGTCACTGATCCTCATGGATTCCTCCCATGTGCATATGTCTCTCTCATCCATTTCTATCAGCATCCCACTATAATTTATTATTAGTTAAGAATTAATAGACACTTGGAAGTATAATGTTACATTTTTCTCTTCTGGTGCTGTGAAGCATTTCTTGCAGCAGATCAAGCATTAAATCTGTCATGTAAACACATTACTTTGTCATGTAATGCATTATGATCACACACTACCAGGAAAATGAAAAGCACTTAATGGTTTGTGTTTGATGTGTACTGTCAACAAAACTCAGGAAGAATTTATAAGGTGTTGTGGTTTAATGAGTACCTGTTTAATAGGATTTGCCATATCATTCAAAAATGTGGCTTTAAAGGAGACATGTGATACAATGAATTTTGATGTGAATTATAAAACCCAATCTAGATCTTCAGGCTTCTACACAGCAAAGGTAATAAGATCCAGGGAGCTGTTTATAAGCAGTAAATCATGACCTTTTCTCGTTTTCTCTTGGAATGTTCCTCTCTCCTTCATCAGGTTTTATGAAACTGCAGGGATCATGTCTGAAAGTGTCATCCAGTATCTTTGTATTATAGTAGAATAACTCAGCTATAGAAAGGAGATGAATGAATTAGAGTGAAGAACAAGTTGATAAATATGAACTCTACCAAGCGCCCAGCCACTGACAAGCCTGGCAAAGTTTAAAGGCAAAGAAAAATCAGTTTGTTAATGGCTTGGGAAAGCTTCAGTGAGTTGGTTTCTAGGAGGAATCTCAACCAATCAGACTCCTGGCGAAAGCTCCCCACACCCAGCCAGAGGCATCACAGCAGCAGCACAGAAAAGGCAAAAATCTGAACACAGATTGAATTTCTTCTCTCTTTCCTACGCAGAATGCTGCTGGGAGCACCTCCTGCAAACCCAAGCAGTGTGATGTGGTAAGACGAAACCCAGAGAGAAGCCTAAAGACAAAACCCAGCCCTGTTAATAGCCCACAGAAGAACCATCCCAGCAGTGCTTATGCTGCAGAAAGGGAGACCCTGCAGCTTCCAGCATCTTCCTTCCAGTATCAGAATTTATCTGAACCTTTCCAATAACACTGCTGTTACAGAACCTCCCTGGGCTTCATAACCCATAGATCCATGTTGGGCACCTCTCAATAAGCGTCATAAACCAGCTCTGTTTCTTTTCACCACTGGAGGGGTTTTGTTCCCTGTGAAGTCTGGCTGAAGGAGGCAACCACAGCAGAGCAGAAGGTCAGGGAAAGCAGAGGCTCATAGACATCACCTAGATACATCCCCGGCTCATTCAGTTGTGGCTACGTGTTCCCCATAGCAGTGCTTAAGCACTGGTCCAGCTAGGGCAGAGCCTGCATGTCTGACAAGTCAGTGAGGTTTTATACACCCAGGACATTGTCTCTAATAGTGCTATTTAGCCTAACTGTACTTTCAAAGCCACATTGCAAAGTCTTATACTGAGTCCCTGAGATATAGGTCAAGAGTCTTGCACATAGTTAGCAATGTCCTGCTGAGTTCTGAGGTTCGCCACAAAAGAGCATCCCCCACCTTCTCTTAGGTGGGCTCAATCACCTTCTGGACCAGTCCTATGCTTCCTCCCTCTACTGTAGAGGGAACAAAGGCAACCACATACCAAGTGATGAAGTCAGAGCTTCCCTTTACCTCATGGTACACAGTTCACAGCACAGAGTCTTAAAAACCTCTCTTCAGAGGGCTTTGGTTAGAACTTATCCAGACCTGATGCAACTAAATGCTCTAAGTCATTAATACTAACAAGATTTACTGCTCCCCATTTACAGATGATTTGCATTTTTATGCATCCTTTTAGCATGGATCATCACAAATTTCTTTAGTATTCATGAGGTTGCAATTTGTGTATTTCCATAATTACCTCATCATAGCCTCCATTAGATAATGGACCAAGGGCATAAAACACCAAGCAGAATTCGAAAGCAGTATTGATTCACCACTCCACTGGGAGACTGATTTCCCCTTGTCCTTGAAGCAGAGCTCACAGGAAAGTCTTGGAAAAGAGCTCTATCACAGCATGGGCTACGGCTTGCAGGTTGAAACGAGAAAAAAAACAAACCAGTAAATCTATGCTTGATCATTACAGCCTGTGGGAGTTTCCCTACCCACCACTGAAAAGTTCTCTGCACAGCTCCCCTGGGCTTAACAGGATTATACCATGTGCATTGCAAGCTAAGAAATCCCAGTCATTTTAGTTCCACGATTTTTAAAGCAGGACACAGCTGAGACATGAAGGGCTCACACAAACAGCTTTTGCACACCAGGTCCAAAAATGGCTCGGACGGTCCTTCACACCAGGACACTTCCACTGTGTCCCCTAAGGGAAATTTTGCTTCCAAAAACTAACCCAACCCAAAGTTCAGGAGCAGTCAGCATGGATTCACCAAAGGGAAATCATGATTAACCAAACCGGTTGCTTTCTACTATGGAACCACTGGCTGGATAGATGAGGGGAGAGTAGTGGGTGTTGTCTACATGGACTTCAGCAAGGCTTTCAACACTGTACCTTATGATATCCTCATAGGCAAGCTTGAGGAAATGTGGGCTGGACAAGTGGATTGTGGGTTAGATTGAGAACTGGTTGAATGGCAGGAATCATAGTTGTGATCAGTGACACAGAGGGAGAAATAACTCCATGCACCAGTACAAGCTGGGGGCTGACCTGCTGGAAAGCAGATCTGCAGAAAAGGACCTGGGGGTGCTGATGGACAATGAGATGCCCATAAGCCAGCAATGTGTCCTTGTGGCCAAGCAGAACAATTGTGTCCTGGGCTGCATTAAGAAGAGCATTGCAAGTAGGTTGAGGGAGGTAATCCTCCCTCTCAACTGAGCCCAGGGGAAGCCTCCCCTGGAGTACTGTGTCCAGTTCTGGGCTCCCCAGTACAAGAAAGACATGGTGCTTCTGAAGCAGTTGCTTGTCTGGAGCATCTCTCATACGAGGAAAGGCTGAGGGAGCTCGGTCTGTTCAGCCTAGAGAAGAGAAGGCTTAGGAGAGATCTGATCAATGTACACAGATAACTACAGGGAAGATGTCAAGAGGATGGGGCCAGACTCCTCTCAGTCATACCAGGCAATAGGATGAGAGGCAACAGGCATTAGCTAAAACACAGGAAGTTCCACCTGAACATGAGGGATAACTTCTTTACTTCTGAGGGTGACTGCGCACTGGAATAGGTTACCCAGAGAGGCTGTGAAGTCTTCTTCCCTAGAGATATTCAAGAGCTGCCTGAACACAATCCTGGTTTATATGTTCTAAGTGACCCTTCTTGAGCAGGGAGATTGGACTAGATGACCGCCAGTGGTCCCTTCCAAACTCAACCATGCTGTGATTCATGGAGGTGCACTGGAGGGAGAGAGAGATGGATTTCATGTACATAAAATCCTTTTTGTGTACTTGGGGATGGATATGAACAGATTTAAAATTAACAGGCTTAGTTCACTGCTGGGCAAGTGATCTAAAACGTCCAATAAATAATTCACCCCAGCAACATAAATCACTGTGCAGCCTGCTCTCTGATGCAGACCATGTCAGGGGAGGAAAGGGGGGGTCTCACTTAGTGAAAGCGAGACAACTTAACTCAGTGCAAACTGAATAATCCAAAATCCCATAAATGATTCATCACTGGATTAAAAGCTATAGATTTCTCCATAAAAATCTCTGTCCTGCATTAAATATGCAGATGGTTGTGTAATGTTTATTAACTACTGAATAGCTTAGTTAAGAATGACACTGGCTCTGGCGCTTGGGAACAACTCTGAAACCATGAATCTTCATTGGATTTACATCTAAGCATGAAAAATGGTTGCCTTCAAGGATTCAAGGTTCACTAACATCAGCAGAACTACAGAGCATGCACTAATATGTGAGAGAAGAGAGCCAGGCCTTAGTATATTTTGGTTTAGAAGCATGTAACTACAGACAGGCCTTATTCCCTGGTTTGGATTACCTACCCTGCCCCTCTTTTCCTAGGTATTAATAAAATATTCTCCAAACCCACAAAAACCTAGGGAAAAAAAAAACACTACAAGAAAAGCATCAAACCCAAACAGCCAAAAACCTCCCACTCACAACCCCTTCCTTTATTCTAGATACTGAAAAAGAAAAAGGTCTCTTGTTTTAAATAGGAGAATGAAAGCTTCTTTCCTTCTTAGGGAAAAAAAAACCCAAACAAACAAAAAAGCCCCCAACAAACAAAAAGCCCAAGCAAACAAAAAACATTTTGGGAAGTGTGGACTTCCCTTCTTGGAGAAGTCTCATGCTTGAAAGACTAAAGAAAGTCAATGAACTTACACCAGAGATCATTTCCCAGCACCCTCCTCCCAGTCCTTCCAATGGTTTTTGCACTAACTAGCTTGCATCCAGTGCCCTTGTGGCCTCCTATCTCAATTTCAAACCACTGGGAGTTCTTAAGCCTAGCCTACTCCTAGGGGAAAGGAGATGAGCCTTCCTGCCAAAGGGCTCTCTGTAAGAAGCCTCACTCTAATCTCATTGTTTCTCATAGTTCTAAGCACTCCCCCCCCCCACCAGGTGGTCATTTGAAGGGCCCTTTGCCAAGACCACCACCCTTTCTTATGAGCTTCATAGCAGGAAGGAAAGGATGCAGAGATGAACTATGGGATGGCTAGAGATTGACATTTCTTTTGCCAGGTCACTGCTGCTGCAGTGATTGCAGGAGATGCTGTGTTTTGGGGTTTATGTTTTAAATCAGCAAGAGAAACCAAAGCCATGCTGCTCCCAGCTGTGGTTAGAAATCAGTGGGAAAAGGAAACTAAGAAGTGCATGGCCACCACAGCCTCAGGAGCACAGGAAAACCAGGATATGACTGTGGCTTCCAGGAAATAGTGTTCTTAGAGGACACACAATCCAGAGCCTATACCAAGCGTGCTGAAAGTGTGCCTTGGAGCCAGCCATGAGCTGAACTCCCGGCTGGGATCTCCATCATGACTAAAGGATGGCTGCATTTCTTCTGCTTGGCGCAGAAAACCTGCAACACCTTTGCAGCCTCCCCCATTCCCCCCAGCCGTTTCTCTGGTTCTGTCTCTGCTGCTCAGCTTTGCCCTCTGCTGTCACGTCTGCAGCCGCGCGTCCCGTTTCCTCTCGGGCAGGCTGAAATTTTCCACTTTTTCCTGCATTCACCTCACACCGCGCGGTTATCTCTGCTCTCTCCCCTAGTCCCATGATGCTATTCATTCTTATTTCTAATTTCCTATGTACTCAGCCAAATTCTTCCCTTCTGCTTGCTCTTTCTTAAGCTCCAATTAGATTCCACCTTTGGAACCCAGAGATTTATTTGTATTAACCTTAAAAAACGCCTAGAAAAGCACATTAAAGCTAAGAAACAAACGTGGAAACATAATGAAATGTGCTGCTGAGATGGAAAGGGACCATCAGAGCAGTCAGCTCCAATAAAGCTTATTATTATTAAGAGACGTCTCATTAATCTCAAAACAATATTTAAATTATTCCTCTGGTTTCTCTTTAAGGGATTTGTATTCCTGAGTGCTTGCCTTTTTCTTCCTCCCGGTATTTCCTCCTGTTTTCTCATTACCCAGTCCCAAAATATCGAGATCTCCCTTTTTAATTGCTTTTCTGTACCTCTTCCATACTAATCGGGTAGTTCAGTCATAATCTCTTCACGTCAGACCTCCTTTACCCATTTTTAATCACTCATTTTGATACAAACAATTGTCCACAAAGTACTGGGGTCCAGCAAAAATTATTACTTGGACCAAAACCTAAATCCTTTCTTAATTAACCACCTTGCTCCAAGGAGCAGAGCCTGACTCCCCAGGTATAACACCAGTTAGACTTGACATGGACTCTGAGCAAATTAAAACCTGCTTTGCTCTAGCCACAGGCTTCCAGCACAAGCCCATAAACACTGCAATAACTTCAGCAGCTCAGAGCACTGGGGAGAGGCATTAAACCTGGGTGATTTCAGGTCTTAGTGCTGGCAGTTTGAGAGGTGGCAGGAGGCAAGGCCTGGGGGGACCAGAGCTTTGGGGAAATGCACAGCAGTTCTAAAGCAAATGGCTTTGCTTGTTGGCAGTATCTAGGAGGTATGGGAGGGCAGGGTGAAGGACACGTACATGGGGAGACTTTGAAGCAAGACCTGCTTCGGTGAGTTCAACAAAGCAACAAGTTGTAGCAAAGCAACTCGAGGAAACCTGCGCCCACAACTTGACAGCACGAACCTCACAGCACTGTCAGGGGCCAGGTTGCTTTGGTCACAGTTTTCCCACTCTGAAGCACTGGTCCCAGTAGGGCTTTGCAGCTGATACCCTGTGTATTGTTTTAACCAGATGGTTTTCTTGGCTGCAGCGCTTTATCTTTACTCAAATGCACTGCTGCTTTGCCTTCCAAGGTATCTTAAAAATAAAGACCAGCTCTTCGAGATGCCAATGACATGGTCTCTGACAGCCTTTTCTTTCTAAAAACCTGCTGCTTTCACTAAGTCTTCCTTCACTAGACCCAGAAACTCAATTCTGAGAATTCAGTTGCTTTTGGAAAACAGCATTTCTTTTTCCTCCAGCTACATTTTAAAAGGCTTCCTTTCACCTTTCACTGAACATACTGACAGCCAGGGTCAGCTCCGCAGAAATCACTCCCTTCCATTTTCATTTAAATATAACCCTCCCAGAGCCCTTGCTTCCAATTGCCACTCTAAACCCAAACCTCAGCCTCAGTAATTGGGGTAGATAAAAAGATAAATAAATACTCAGCAGCATAAGTTACACTTACAGCTCCCCTACAGCGTTTCTGGGCTGCATTTCCACATGGCTGAGCAGATCAAACTCACTTTGTTGGCTCTTTTTTCTTGTGCCCTTGTGCAGCTCCACAAAGCAGGGCCTTCAAGTCCAGCCAGCACCACAGCAAATGTGCTAGAACCTTCCCAAGCAAGAGCCAGCCCTGCTCTGAAGAAGTCATTAGTGAAGAACTAATTAATAAGAGCAAAATGATTGGCCCAGCCTTGCCAATTGGAAGATGCAAGATACTGCTGCCTTAATTAGCAGGTTTACTTGAGGGGAGAAAAAAATCCATAAAAGGCTTTATTTTAAAGAAGTACATCAAAATTTTGGGTGTTTTTCTGGGTTTTTTTCCCCCCTTTTATTTCTTACATACTCATATGGGATTCATGCCTAGAAGCAGAATTGAGTGCCTCAGGCTCAGCACGTGCTGTGTGTTGGGCCAGGGGCAGCCGCATTAATCAGCATGGGACCAACACAGGTCTCAGCTGAGCAAACCCAGCCTGGAGCCTTCAAGCCACATCCTCTGTTTGGAGACTCTTCCCTCCCACAGCACTGCCAGACTAGGGTGTTCAGCAGGATGCTGAACACAGGCAAGATTGAGTGGGACCCCAAAGAGGAACCTCCTCTGCCTCCCACTAACTCTTGGCTTGTGAGAAGATGCTGCAGAGTCAAAAAGTCTCACCACAGCCCTGAGCATGACTAGTGGGGAAACCCAGAGCTGCCACACAGCGTTTTATTCTGATCAAATGCTATCCCCACAATATGCTCTTACTTCAAGTTGTCATTGCCCAGGCATGCCATAGGAGAGACTGGTGGACTCCAGGCAACGCAGATAACAGCATCATGGATTTGAACTTTCTCCCATGCCATTCCCATAGTTACTGCAGCAGTGGTGAGGACCCCAATGAGATACACAAAAGCTCTGCACCATATCCCACATATGATCCCCCAGCTGCTATGGCCAGTCCCACTTTGCTAACGATCCCAGGCTGGTTACCAACTTAGTCTGATTTGCAAAGCCTAAATTTCAATCCAGCTGAAACACAAGCAAAAGCCCCCTCACAAATGGTGCAATTAGTGTGGTTGAATGGTGGGCTTCACTCTACCATGCATTGCCAATCTGCCCCACAGCCACTAGAAGGTTTCAGTTTTCCCAGCTGAGTATAAGACAAGATTAGTACTGCAGAACTATTTTCTCCTCCACAACCCTTCTGTCCCACTCGAAGCAGCAGAAGGTGAATGCCACACTTCTATTTTTTTTTCACTGTTTTTTAGTGTCCCCAGAGCCTTTCCATGGAGACCACAGGATCTTTGCCTTTGCTACTCAGAAACAAAGCTTGTTTCACCCACACTGCATGGCACCTGAAGTAACATTCAAGTATCCAAGATGTGGCTGTGCTCTGCATCATGCATCTCAACTGCAACATCTTTAAGAGATAAATGAGCAGCACTAGGCACCCCAATCTCATCCATGCAAAACCCAGCCAAACAGCACTATGTTAACCTGTGACTGAGTGCTGGGACCTTAAGTGAAGCATCCTGGGGCTGCATGGTGCAGTTTTGCATTGCCCAGCAGACTCCATCATGAAAGTTTCTGAATTTTGCAGGTCACTGTTGTGAGGACCAAAAAGCAACTCCAAACAAAAGACTGGGGGTCCTCTATGCACATTGATGGAAGGGACATGGACTTACAAATGAGTGGTATGGGGGTTTGTGGGGGTAGGATAGAAAAATTTCTCTGCAGGTTGGTCTTCTGGGCATTTTCCCACCTCTGGAAATGCTGCAGTACTTCTTTGGAGAGCTGAGACAGCACACCAGTCATTCCAACATCTGGGGAATAACTAACTCCTGTTCAAATGCCTTAGGATGTAGCATAATAAATACAATTGCTAGCAGTAAATTACTAAGTTTATTAACATAGTCTCCAAGGGTCATTCAAACATGCTGAATCACAGGCAGCACTGGTACCCTTTAAGTAATCTGCATTTTTGATTTATAGTTGCAGCATTCTTGTGTCTTAATTTTTCTCCTGATTACATAAAAGCAATAAGAACTCTATTTGCTGATTTTTGCCTTTTTTAGGCTATTTGAAGTTAGGCAGCATTTCAGATTATTTTTTTCTCTCCTCTTTTCCTCCCAGTAGAAGTTGTATTCAAGGAAGAATGTTAGTAAAAATGGAGGAAAACAATTTCAGTTGTGTAACATGGTAGTAGTAAGAAGGCAGATGCAAGAAACGCTTATGAATAATGCATAGGTGCTCCTCTCAAAGAAGCTGTTCTATGTGATAATTTTTGAAGGTGACATGGCATAATTTGCACAAAGATTTTAAATTCTGTAGTTGGGCCTTTGGTTTACACCCATGGATATTTTGGGGGCTCATAAGCATCTCTCAACGAAGCATGAAACAGAACCTTTTTATTTTCCATGGCATCTACAGGTGATGTAGGAGCTCTTCACAGGGAGAATATGTTGTTTTCTCCTTCAGTGCCACTGAAAACTTTTTCAAGGTCTTCTGCTGGTCCATGGCTGCAGTGAGAAGCATAGATCACTATGGATAGGGCAAAAGCACATTGCTGCTTCAGAGAATCCTGTGTGTATTGGCATGAATTGCCAGTCTGTGGAGGCCTGTCCATAACCCCTGATCCCTTTTGAGCAATCATTTTGCTGGTTGATCATCCTAAACAGTTATCTCTTCATTTCTTTAATAACCCCACCAGGGTCATGCTCTGACATCTCACAAAGCATACTATGTGTTTCCTTAACCTGGCATCACTACATAACAGGAAGTACCAGCTGCTGAAGCTCTTTAGTGCTCTGGATGTCTGTTTGTTGCTACATAGAAACAGCACCCGGGAGCCACTGTTTGATTTTCTGGGGTTATCTGAAGCTTGCTTGTAACACAACTTTGGTGGTCATCACCACAAACTGTTATTACACCCATTACAATCAGTGGCCAATGCCTCTCTGCCTCTAGGAAAAATTACATTGGGACTTTTAATAGGAAATTACAAAATGGATTACCTTTTTATTATAAACTTCTTTGTGTGTTTTCCTAGAAGCAAAATAATATTAACGTCACAATGGCAAAAGAAATCTGTAATTCTAATGAATCTGTCAAATGAGTTCAGAAGCAAAGATAGAAAGCTGCAAAATTTCTGTGGGCTAAGCAGGAAATAAAGGATTTCATTCTGATTTAAGTAACACCAATGTTTGTCAAGAGCAATTCAAGGAAACTAAGGGACCACTTTAATGTAAAGCAAGAGCCAATAAGATGAGCCAGACCTGCAGCAAGTGAGTGAAGAGGTTCTTTGCACAGTCTTCCTCCTGCTGCATCCCCACCAGCTCATGGTCCCTGATCTCTTCGTGGTGACACAGTCCTGAAATAAGGACAGCAGCCCCCATAGAATGAACAGAGTGCTGTCACAGAGGCCATGGCAGATTTACCAGATTAATCAGAGATACAGAAGGACATTTGCACTAGGCCAGCATTAGAAACATTAATCCATTATGTGCTTAGGGATACTTACGTTTCCAAAACAACGAGAGCATCAATATGAAAAGAACGGGCACCGCAACAAGACAGGCAATGAGAAAGACATATATGGGAAACTGGAAGGGGGAAGAGAAAAAAACCTGAAAAGGCTTTAGAAGCAAGTTTATTCCAGACCTGTTCCCACAGAAGTGGGTTGCCCTAATGGCTCTTAAATATCTGCATTGGGCTGCAGTTGGCAATGTTTTTCTGAGCTTTCCTGTATAAAGTATGGAGAAGACACATCAGATTGATCCTGATAAACAACATGAATTACCTGTTAAATATTTAATACATCTTCTGATGCATTTAAGCCCAGATTTATCCCACTTAACATGAACTTCTTAATAAGGTGTCTAAAGTAGGAGCTTAATCACCCTCATCCTTCTCTTAACTGGAGACAGGGAAATGTAACAACCCTCATAAGTTGCCTTTTTCCTGGTTTCACCTCGAGGATGCTTCCTCTGCCTCTCTTACAGGGGTGCCAGGGGAATGAGGTTTTTCTGAAGTGTAGATGGGATGGTCACAGGCTTTGGCTCTACCCACTGGAAAGATTAATAGGTGGTTCCTGAGCTTCTATACAGAAGTTTGAGCTACTTTTTCTAAACACTGTCACTTTAGTATGAATACACTGAAAATCACTAACACGTCCTGCTGTCCTTCTGGCCTCAAGTTCAACACGCTTGTAACTTAAAGAAGGTTTTACCTTATCTCCATTATCATCATGTTTCTCAGCTGTGCCATCTAAACTTGATGAAATCCCTGAAAATAACAGAGATTGAAATGATTACTGGCATGATCACCTCAAGGAGTAAGGGCCACGGTGGTTGCTACTTCTTTAGTCAAGGAGTAGTGAACTCTTAGGGAATGAGGAGGGCAAAATCTGGCCCTGAGTAAGGGAAATAAAGCACATTGCAAGAAAAAAGGAACAATCTGTCCCCACCACAAATAGTATACCAGGTAGTCAATGGGAAATGTCAGTCTTCATCAAGGGAATAGGAGGCTTCCCAGGGATAGTCCGTGAAGCAAAGCAGTAGAAACTTGTCTGCTGTGAAGGAGTTTTCACTTCTGTAAGCATGACGAGATGTCATAGAAAGCGGAGGTAGTGAGCAAGATACTAATCTAACTAGATGAACTGCCTCAGCTTACTTGTGGTCAGACTTCTGCGTGATTGCAGTTTCTGGCAGCTGCACTAGGACTGAAAACCACAGGAAACATCTTAATGTTAACATCTACTGATAACTTACCACGACTTTAAGAAATCTCTATGAAGATGATGCAATTTTTTTTTCTCTCTCCAGGGATATTAAGAATAATTCAATTCTAGATTCCTAAGCTTTTGAAATAGGGATGAAGTAAATAAATGCTCATTGCAGCATTCTACTGTTATCCTGTGATCCTACTGTGTTACTTTTGATGGTGAGTTTAAAGTCACAAAAAGTTAATCTAGGCTTGGGCCTTGGCTCATCATGATCTCATGCTACAAAGTACTGAAGTATTTAAGTATTTAGAGCACTTGGTCTGTCACAAGGAAGCACCTGATGTTTAGCGGCATCTTAAACCAGAGGAGTCACTCAGCTGAGTGAATCAAAACCTCAACTTACATCCTATGATGGGAAAGCTCCTATGCCTTAGGTCATGCCCTAGTGTATAGAAAGACTGTGATGAGCAGTGCTTTCAGAGGTGTGACAGGAGAACCACCACACAACCTCCATCTGAGCAAAATGTGCCAGGGACCAGAGCAGTCATTTGTGGAGGCACATATATATGAGTGAACTTTAAATGCATGAGACACCCACAATGTCACATTATGATGGGGGTGATCAGATGGTCACAAATAATCCCATTAGGGAAAAAAAAAGAGCTTTATCTTTCTTTCCTTCTACTTTTCAGAGCATGGCATTCAGTGAATGAGCTGATCTCTCCCAGATTTCTGAGCTCTGCTCAGCTGCCTATGAAAGCTGAGTTGATTTGTCTCCATGTACCAAATAACACGCTTGCATTTTCTCAAAGACATTGACAGGGCACAGGTAGCTCATATGCAACTGTAGCTAGAAATTTGCACTGGAGTAGAAAATAGACTATGGCTAATAAACACTGCAGCGAAACAAATGTATGTAATAAAACCCTAGCAAGTGCTAGAAATCCCAGGGATTGTTTCATGACACCTCTCTTTTCCTCTCTCAGAAGAGAACTAAAGTTCAGCAGAACTACCCCGACATACACAAGAAGAGCACATCCCACTCTGACATGCACACCCCACAAGCCAAAACTGAACTTCCTGGCATCATGCTGCAGCCTGCCTGGCAGGAGCAAGTATTCCTGCTTACTTTGCACACTTAAAGGAGCAAGGATTCTCTTTGGGGTCTCCAGTGTGGTTGACTCTAGTGGATTTATTGCTGGCAGGAAAGCAGGTGAAGACAGAAGAGAAACTAAAGCAGAGCCTGGTCGGCAGCAACCAATTGCCCCAGCTAACCCAACCTATGTGGCTAGAGTTCTCTTTGGAGGTGGAGGGCTCTCTCCATGGTTTTCTCAGCCAGCCGCTGTGGTAACATCAATACAGAGCCCAGCAACAAATCAGCCTTCATTTACATTACAGAAAAGCTAAAGTTGGTCTATCTAGTGCATTATTTCACAGCATAAGAGGAGGCTAAGTACTTAATTTGGCTTATGGCTCTTACTAGACAGTGCTCAGTCATGCTGCAGCATTCTCACACATTATGACAGTTTGGTCTCGGAAATAGCGTGACACAAGTTTTAGCTTGGGTGGGACTGTACATGACTCACATTATTGCTTTTGTGGTGGCTCTTTCTAGCCCTCAGTCACAACCTCAGTTGCCCTCAGAATCCCAGTGGTAAGACCCTTTACAAGACTTACTTATGATGAGAATACAGGCATTATTCAGAACTGTATCAGAAAGATGACAAGTGAGACAGGGGTGAGAAACCCCCACAAATGCTCAAGAGACCAGTTTAGTCCTTTTGTCAGCTGTCTCCAGAGGCATTAAAGAGCAGTTTCCTAGGCTCTTTCTCTGCTGTAAATCCCAAGGTCTAGTGAAAGAAGACTTGCAAAAATCCAAATACTGTGTTTTTAAGAATGAAGAGTTCTTGGCAGTATTTTAAACTAAATGGACTCTCTTAACAGCCAAATACGGCATGTCATCGCTGACTTTTGGCTTTCCTGTTTTTAAGTTTTCATTTGAAGGCATCTGGTGGGCAGATTATCACACCTGAATAACTTGAGCCACGCTACTTTTATACTTGACTGAGAGACACAAAGTGCAAACTTCATCTAAGTTTGCTCATGTCTCAGATGATGGTATGAATTTGCATACCAGTTCCTTTTCTCTTGAAGGATTGATAGTTGTGGTAATTGCCTGCTGCTTTCCATCATGACCAAGGACACATGCTGAGCACCGGAAAGCTGAGCCTGCAGCCACATCTGGCTAAATAAATTCAGTGAGATTCAAAGCTCTTAACACTTAGGGAGGATTTAAAATGGAAAGCTCAATGAGTTCACAGTGATGACAAATTGGATATCTAAGAATTCAGCTTGGATGGTGACAAAGACCAGTTCTTAACTTCTCTCAGACCTGAGACACCTGACAGTGGTGAATGATTCAAAATCTACTTCCTTTGGAGGCTTAAAAATATGTTTTCCTGTTGCTACATCCTGATTTCAAACAATTTCTGTGTGGACCCCAGATACTTCTTACTTCCAGATGCAATGAGCAGCTCTCAGTACGTGTTTGGTACACTCTTAAGAACAGTCAATACTTTTTCTTATGACAACTTCTCCATTTCTCTGAACACGCAACTTCTGAATTTGCACCGTTATTCCACTCACCTGCAGTTGGCCCCTCTTCCACCATGAGAGAAGTGCCGGTGCTTTTAGCTTCCTCTGCAGTCAAAAGTGTGCTTGGGAATTCGGTAGTCACTGAAATAGAGAAAAATACAACACTTAGAATAGTAAAATATAATGCTGATAAAAGTATAATGCTTATAAAGATCACTGATTAGGAAGGTCTTCACATGGCATTCATAATTGCTTGCAAAGTTCTGCATCTGCACTGGTGAAATTCTGCACTTCAGTTTTCATATCTGCAGCTCATGCTACCCAGATAACTGATGTACTTTACTAGCATGGCCAGTGGTTAAATGTTTTAACTGTTCAGCTGTGGATGTAATTAATTGTTGACAAGTTTAACTGGGATGAGTTATTATGGCTGGAAAACAAGAGGTGATACAGAAAAGCTGTCCTTAGAGGTTCAGGTCCACAAGAACTTCAAGTGATAGAAGATCCAAAGCATGTACAAAAAACAGCCTTGTGCGCAGACATCAGTCTGTGGAAAGAAGTCACTGATATGGATAAAGTAGCAACCAAGGAATGGTTAGGATGATAAAATGTGACTGATTAACTAAGTATTAATAATAACAGTAGGCTTCATATGTGATGACAATGTAAATACTCAGTTTTAAGCATGTTTTGAAGTCTCACTGATGTTACTGCTCAAGTAGAACATGCTCTAAACTAACCTTTTCAGCAGACTATTTTCAATTGTCTTTCCCAAATCAAGAAAAAAATCAGCACATAGTTGAGTGAAGCTGTTTTACTCCATCCCAGGTGCAGGACTTTGCATTTATTTCTGTTCATGGAAAACCTTCATTCATGAGGTTTCTGCCACATTATTTCTTCAATCTGTTAAAGCTCCTTTCAGTGCAAGCCTAACCCTTGGCTATCAATCACGGCTATTCACCCCAGTTTGGCATCATCCATGACATTTGACCTGTGTTACTTCAAACTTACGGAAATATACCTATAGACATCTTACAGAAAACAAATATAAGTATCTGGAGCGTTTCTATGATGCCAGAGTCAGGCTTACATAGACCATCCCTGCTACACAGAAAATAAGAAAGGACTGGTGCTGGTTACCCTTTGTACTGTTAGTAAGAGTGACAGACTCTTCAGAGCAGAACACACACTCATATTCAATTGTCATATCAGCTCCTTGGGAACTAGTTGAAAAATCCGGGAGAGCACTGGTTGTCACCATAGCTGCTGTCGCAGCAAATGTTGGGGGAGCAATGGTCTCTGGTGTAGTCACTGCTGGAAACTCGGTGGTCGCAGGTGTTGCTTCAGGGACGGTGGTTGTCAGGAGGATGGGGGTCTCTGCTGTTGTTTGATCATCAGAGGTTGCTGGGAGAGCAAAAGTTGTTTCTCTAAAAGCTGTGGGAGAAACAGGAGCTTTTCTTGTGGTGGTTGTTATCACTGGCGGGGCTGTATGGAGAAAACATAGCCAAGAGGAAAGCTGGATCAGAGCACCAACAACCAACCCTGTGAAAGCCAACCCAGAAATGACTGAAAATCAGCTGCTAAAATACTGAGAATAAAGGTGGGTGAGGTGCTATTTAAAAGGTTGTTTACTTAACAGAAAACACACCCCAGCCAGAGAAATTCCCAGATTTGCCTTTTTTTTTGGATAGGTCTCCTCCTTGACCCTCTTGCAAAAGGGCCGGAACCTTGTGTGATAGACTCCAAAAACTTGCACACTTTGTGATTTTGCAAAATATTTTGAAATACAGCGACACAACGAGAAATTAAATATTTAATTTGAAAGGAAAAAAAACCCCGAAAAAGGTAAAAGTTACTAATTTCTCATCAAAACTGCTCATTGGGTGCGATGGAAATTGATAACTGGTTGCAGACCTCCCTTGGAAACCACAGAATTTAGGAAAACCACTTTTTGCCACCACAAACAAACAAAGCACACATAACATAACTTCCAGTTTTAAACTCCTGTCCAGTGAGAGGCTCCTCCCTGCTGGCTGTATCACAAGGGGCCCCAGACTCACCTCTGTCCACCTCCAGCTGTATGTTCTGTTTGATGTCATTGAACCAACCCGGGATCTCCACGCGGCAGCAGTATGTACCTGCATCTTCTGGCCGCACATTCGCAATCGTGAGAGACACATCTCCATAGGAAATATAGCCCCGGAGACTGTATCGCTGGGATATCCTGTACGTCACCCTATTCCTAGTGGTGTGCAAAACTTTGTTACTGCACTTTGAGTTCGGGCATGGACCTTTGCCCCAGCACATATCGGAGATGTCCTTGTGTCGTGTCACCTTGTAGAAGCAAGGCAACTTAACAGATTGCCCTACTACTCCTTTAATGACAGCTTCAGATGTGGCATGCACTGTCAAGGAAGAACAAGGAAAGATGAGTGTTGAAGTCTCCAATGTATGACACTACCTATGCAAAACAATAAGGCAGGAAAAGAAACACTCCTGCCTGCAGACAGGCCACAGTTACAGATCCCCCAGGCCTTCCCCTGTTGCCTGTGGCAGCTAATGCCTGGGGGCACTAGAGGCCACAGCCAGGAGCTCACAGACACTGGCTTGCTGCTGGAGGGCTCATGAAACACATCACTCACATCAGACATGGTGAGCAAAGCTGAGGTCTGTCATTGGCAGCCCAAGTGTGGCCTAGACCTGTGCAAGAGGAACTTGGGAACTCTGCTCCTCTCCTAAGAGATTGTTTGAAAGTTGTTCAGCAACCTGGTGTGAAATGCATCTGCTTTCCTCAGACCATCATCATCTCCTTCAAAAAAGAAATGCTGTCACAGTTGCCTTTCACTGACAGCCTCAATAGCAGGGTCCAAAAGACTTCCTCATGTGTGAAATTAAGACCTAATTAAGCTGGCAGAAAAGCAGCATCTGTCTATGGGAACCTGTCCTCAGAAAGCACACTGCTTTTTCTGTTTCTGAGCAAGCCCTGTCAACTTGCAGACAAGTTGAGCCCACTTACCTTGCAGAGTCCGGTGTACATAGAAGCTTTAACCACTAGGATTATATTGATGTTAAAAAGAGCACATTCATGTTTTCCTTGTGCTCTTACTCTTAATGACCAGTTTTACTTGGTGTTTAGAGCCAGTATCCACCTTAGCATCTGGTTTGAACCTTTGATACATATTGTTCCCTCTTAACTGCCTATGCAGTTCCCAGACTGCCCTAAAAGGGATTTCTTCTTCATAAAAAGCACTATGCAAAAACAGCTCCCATACAGGAGAAAATATTTTCTGGTTTACATTCATCAAGTCTGTGTTGGTCCTTGTGCCTCGTTGCCTTTTCCCCCATGTTATCATTTACATATAGTGGAGCTGAAACTGAGGGACCTGGGGAGCATCCAGAGCTAGTCCTCTGCTGCAGCAAGAGGATCAGCCTTCAGATCTGGTGTCTCATGGCCAGCTTACTTACCCCAAAGAGGGCTTACAGCAGTCGCTGCTATTATCACCAGCTTTGGCCCTGGTTTGCCAAACATTTCTATTTTGCCAGCTGTTTGAATGCCTTTCCTTTTTGGCAAGACTCCCAGATAGCAAACAGATGCTACCAACTGTGTCCATGTCTCTTTTGTTTTGTCTTTAATGGACTATTCCCCAGGTGAGGCTGCCTCATGAGTTGTTATTGGGATGACATTTCAGCTTCATTATTGCTTATCCCATTGGCAAGATAAGCCAACTCATTCAGGTTTCCACAACTCCAAATGCTAGAAGAGTAGAGGCAGACAAAACGACATGCAATATGGTGTGAAGGGCAGAAGCTGTTGCAGTGAAATGAAGGTAAGACGTGCCAAAAACTTGAATTCCTGAATACAGGATAAGGCTTTGAAAGATGGCTGCTTGTTTTAGTCCTTGGAAAGGGTAGGTTCATTTGTCTTGTTACAGCAAAACAAACAGACAAAACAGCCTCTTTCTGTGATGACAGAACAAAACAGTTCATCCAGTTGACCTTGAAAGTGCCCCTTAGGGAGCAGGGGTTTAGTCACTGAGCATCAAGTCACCCCAACAAAGATGCTGCAAAACCAAGACCAGCTTGAACTGTTCCTGGAGTTAAGGTCACTGCTGCTTGAAGAGAAATGGGCTCATTCTCTGTTCTTATTTCATTCCAGTCCAGCACAGCATAAAAGCAGCTTCATTAAGTAACCCTTTAACAAATGAAGATTTGCCTGCTCTTCTCTTCAAAAGAAGCAAAGCCCTAAACTTACTAAATTAATAAATGCATAAAAACAAGAAGAGGGCAGACACAAGGCACCAGGGAGTCTCCAGGGCAGTTTCCCACCAGTGTTGGAGCTGGAAAGTTATGGGGTTTGCAGTTTCAAATCCTCTTTTGATTTATGTGAAGCTAATGTGCCTCACATCTGCCTGCACTGCAGGCTGGTAAGGAAAGCTTCAATACTGCAACAGCCTTGATTCAATAGTATGAACCTCTGCAAGGACTAAATGACTTCATTTTCAGTTGCAGTCTTTCCCAGCAACACATTTTCCAAAAGTAATAGTAAATAGAACTGAATGAACAAGTTTTTGACATTAAGAGGTTCCGGAGGCTGTTATATTGGGACACCCTCATCTTACTGTGAGAGGAATCCTACCCTTGTCTATGGCAGTGACTCTTTTAGGCATCCAGATTTGAACCTGAACATCAGCTATGCCTGGGTAGTCCCACTGAAGTCAGTGAAGTTTGCCACTCTAAGTCCTTAATCCATGTGAGAGAGAAGTGAACTCAAGATGTTTAATAACCATTTTTTAAAATAGAAAGGGGAATTCATAATTGTTCAGTTCATACAGATATATTTATATATAGTTTCTCTTGAACCAACCTGCAGTGGCAATTGCTATTAA
Organism: Psittacus erithacus; assembly: GCA_009867235.2. Classification (NCBI taxonomy): domain Eukaryota; kingdom Metazoa; phylum Chordata; class Aves; order Psittaciformes; family Psittacidae; genus Psittacus; species Psittacus erithacus. Next base: position 21,113 of record WYDI02030245.1, read on the forward strand.
GCAGTAACTCAAATAGTTGCTGTTGTAGTGGTCTTGGTCCCCCATAGACTGGTCATTGGATGGACAAAGAAATACATCCTCCAGCCAAGACAGCTGGTTGGAAAAGAGTTTCTTTTCTTGATCTATTTCTGGAATAATTTCCCTTCTCTATACAGGATAATCAGCATCTTTTCCCCAGCAATCCTATTGTTTTCTTTCTTCTTGAAGTTTCTGTTCTGATGAAATTGCAGAGAAAATGACTGATAAACAGGAAAGAAGCATTTAAATGCCCACTGAGTCTCAGGTCTACCTATTCTCAGTACTGAGCTGAGTTACAGAGAAGGTTACAAAAAGCCTTTCTCATCCTTCAGTAGCTTTGTGTATAAGAAAGCCTTTTAAAATCAGACCTAATGGAGGTGAGTAACTCCAGTTTATTTTGAGGCTGAAGATACGGCAAGGAAAGAGAAGCTCCACTTGTACAGCAGACATCATGGAGGTTGTGTTGCTTTGCCTCAAAAGGCATAGATCACCCCTTGCCCCTCAGTGTATCCCACCACTGACTGATCTTTCACACTACTTTTCAGGTTAATTTAAGAGCATAACATTTGCTGTAGGTGTTATACGGAATATTTCATCCTGGCAGATGTTAGACAGTTAATATTTAGTCATCTGAGACAGAATTTCCTGAAATGCCTGAATGATTTGAAAGCACAACTCCCATTAGGAGTTGTCATGTGCTCATGTCCCTCTGAAAGAGGTGGAACCCACATTCCTGAGCCACCTCAGGCAGTTCTGAAACTGCATTGCTGATGCCTAAACACAGGCAGAAACAAAGCTGATACTCACCACACTTGCAAGACCCAATCTCCCACAGTACCCTTCCTTGACTTCTGTTTCTTTTAGCATTCAAATCTTTGATGCGTGAACTGAACATTTGAGATTACAAGGAGAGGAACCTCCAGCCATGCTTTCCCAGCCTCAGTTCATAGCAACAGACAACCCTCAGAGTTTCAGAAAATCCTTTCTTTATCATGTATATTCATTCATTACTCTGCCAGTATTTCAATTCATTACCTTTGGCTTGTGTAGTGGGGTGGACAGACTGATGAAGAAGCAAAGTCAGCAGTACACATTTAACAGTAGCAAAGAAATCAGATCATTTGGAGGGACAGGGAAACTAACCAAACCCATACACAGAGAAACCACATACATGCTTTAAAAGTATAAAACATCCAAACAAAAGGAAACATCCATCAGTATTAACTCAGAAAGTTCATAAAAATGTTTGAAATTCTGTATACAATTGCACCTCATTTCACCGCTTTGTTTTCACGAAACACGTGTTGCTGTTTTAATGTTGCAAAGTTCTTGTTTTCTAAGCAAGCACACAAAAAGCAGGTGAAGACTCACCTATAAAGCTCTGCACCATTATCCATTGGAACAGCACAAAATAGGACATTTTAGCTGATGGAGGATCCAGGGCAGCAAGTGGAAGGAGAGAAAACTAGATCATACACTTTCCAGAGATGCTGAGTGAGCCCCACTGAAGTCTCATTTCTCCATTTCCAGATTTTATGTACTGCAACTGCTTCTTTCCTATGCTTACTCGTAGAATCCGGTCAAAAGAGGCAATTCTGCTGCGTTCAGCACTGGTGTGGTCTCATTTTGAGTACTGTGTGCAGTTCTGGGCCCCACAGCTTAAGGAGGATGTCAAGGTAGTGGAATGCATCCAGAGGAGGCCAACAAAGCAGGCGGAAGGGCTGGAAGGCTGAGGGGTGACCTTATTGTGCTCTACAGCTTCCTGAGAAGGGGAAGTGGAGTGATCCAGTTATATGATGCATGGGAATGGTTCAAGGCTGCACCAGGAGAGGTTTAGACTGGACACTGGGAAACATTCCTTTTCCAAGAGGGTGGCCAGACACTGGAAGAGGCTTACTAGGGAGGTGGTCGATGCCCCAAGCCTGTCAGTGTTTGAGAGTCATTTGGACAATGCCCTTAATAAGATGCTCTAATTTTTGGTCAGCCCAGTGGTCAGACAGTTGGACTAGATGACAGTGGTAGGTCCCTTCCAACTAACTATTCTATCTTATCCCATTCTGTCTTATTTTCCTTTCCTCTTTCAAGACACTCTGCATGGTACTACTATCAGAGATTTCAATATACTATTTGTTTTGCCTAAAGCCCCATTACCATTCTGCAGGGCTGAGCAGCAAGAACAAGCTTTGTGCTCTTACACTCCTAAACATTTGGCTTTGTCTCCACCTGACTTTGTCTTCACTTATATTTTCCTAATCCTCCATTTCCTCTGATTGTTCCTTTTGCTTGAAGACCTTCTCTTTCTTTCTCCAGCTTCATATTTTCTAGTTGCAAAGACAGCCTTGGAGGAACTCTCACAAATGTTTCCTCTCCTAAACAACATCCTTCCCAAAGATCTGCAGCACCATCTCCAAGAAATAGTTTGTACTCATGCATTTTTACTGACAAACTGATAAAGAAGTTCTCTGGAAGTTCTTCCCTGGGAAAGATGAATAATAAAGCAGAAACAATTCAAGGGTCAAGAATGAAGAGCTGCAGATAGACAAAATTTTGACAAATAAACATAGCATGGTGCAAACAGGAGAGATATTGCAAGTTCAGAAGATAAAATGATGGGCTTTAATCAGGCATTACCGCCTCAGGAATGAGATTTTTGGGCTTATGAGTAGTCAAGCTCATAAAGATGTCACCCCTCTGCTTGGTAGCATTGGCAAAAAGAAGCAAATCAAATTCTAGCAGTTATTAGCAAAGCCATAAAAAACAAAGCAGGAGACAGCATTACACCACTGTGCAAATCTACCTTGGATTCCACGTGCAATTCCAGTACCCTCAAGAGCATATTTTAGATTCAGAAAGCATCCCAAGAAGGGCAAAAAGAATGGTGGAATGTATGGGAAGAAGTTCCACAGGAGAATTAGATTGGTAGTCCAAGATGAGTCAGTCTGGGAAAAAAAGATAAGCTATGGAGTACTGTGAACAGGTCTCCAAAATCTTGAGTAGCACAGGAAGGTTGGAGAGGATTAGCTGTTCACTATCCCACACACACAGCATCAGAGAAGGACTCTTGTCCTTGCAGACCTGTTGGACTCAGTAGTACATCAGTGTAGGGGGCCACTTCTCATTAGATTCCTCACTAATCACACCACCACTACATTACATGGCATGAGGTAGTCTCCCAACAGATTAGGCTGCAGCTAAGCCAGGATGCCTGGTTTCTTTCACCAGCCAACTGATGCTGCTGTAGCCAACTTAGGAGCAGATTCAAGCAGCACGAAGCTCAAAGAACTATTCTGAGTTTATTCTGAATGAAAGTGATGATGAAATGTTGCTCTGTACCCTCACATGCCTCAGAGCAGCATAAACAGCAGCCAGTGGGGACACATTCAACAGTTCAGCAGTGTCCTATTGTCAACAATATAAGACAGGTTAACCAGCAGTCACTAAAATATCTAATTTGCTGTATCCTACCAGGTACAGTTCATACAATGACAAGTACATACAGTCCCAGCTGGTCTGTGAAGAGAACTAACGAAACCTGATGCATCCAATATCCTGCCATTTTCCCTGCAATGATTTTAGTTACTCTTTTTTTTCCCACTGCCCACCATCAAGCAGTGGCTGTGAGCCAATGCCCAGCTTATGCCAGTGCAGGGAGCAGCTGAATCCCACACAGGGCACAAATTTGTGTCGGTATCCAGCTACCAGTTTCCATGGAGCTTGCCCAAACAGATCCAGTCAGCGCTGCAGCTGTCCAGGGAAGGAAGAGGATGAAAGCAGGATTATATGACCTTTGTTTCTTTCTCAACACTGGGCTAAATGCAGCAGAGTGCATTGAAAAAAGCCACCCAAAATCCAAGTGTGCTGAGAAGAACCAGGAAAATGCAGCTTGCTTTCCACTCCTGTACTGCTATCTAGTGGCTTCTTGCAGGCAGAAGGGGAAAAGAGAGAGCTGTCTCAAACAAATCAGTTTGCAGCTCATTAACCTTACCACACTCAATGCTATGGCAGCTTGTGTGCAGCTGGATGACATCTTAATGGGTTAACAGGCTCCAAGTGGCACCTGCTCATGTCTGGGGCTCATTATCAAATACCTGTTCCAAGATCCACCAAAATGAGTGGAAGTAATGAAAAAGCACAGGGTGCTGCTGCCTGCATGTATTTGTATGTATTATGCCGCATATTCAAGGTGAAAAAGAGAAAGACACAGAAAAAGTGACGCATATTGCAGAGGAAAACACACTTGGTCATAGTTCTCTGAAAACAAGCTGTGAATATTCTGCACATGGAAGTACTGATCCTGTAGGCTCCGAGGATAGCCCATGAGAGGGGTCAATAGCTCCTCCAGATTTAACTATGGATGGACAGGAATTAGTACATTGCATTACTGAGCTGTTACCAGGACTGGGGATATCTGACTTCAGTGCAAATTCAACCAAATGTACATTGAAATACTAATATATCAAGTTTTGTTATGTATCATCTTTGTCATGGCAGCTATCCAATTGCTTCTGCCCTCTGATGGCATGGACTCCTTTGTAACTGGCAGCTATGACACACAGTGAAGACAAACCTTTTTTTAAGTGTGTGGTTTTCCTTCTGTGATGAAATTGCTATTCTGGCATTTCCTTCTTGTTTTTTTTTTTCCAAAAAGGAAAAGAGAAGTTGAAGCAGAAAATATAATGGTAACTTTCTTTAGGGTTTGATAAGCGGATTCTGGAAATTTCCATTCAAGCCAGTAGGTTTTCTGTTTCTGGAACAGGCTGATGAATGATTTTAATCAGAAGTGTAGCTTTTATTTGTTTTATCAGAATGATGTGAACAATGCTTCAATAGTCCAGTCACATTTAACTGCTGAGCAGAGGGAGCAGCTAACATTGGGCAAGCCATTTGATCTCTCAGCGCTGATCAAGGCAAGCATGCATACAGTCCTTAGTGTACTATATAAACATTTTCCTCTGTGTGGACATCATCTTCCAGTGCACTGTGGTTCCCTGCACCTTCTGGCCTCCAAAATGCAACGAAGCTGCACAAAAGAGTAAAAGCCATGCTGTTAAACATAAAACAGGCAATAGAAACAGAGAGAGCAGAGAGCTACATTAACCAGCCCACTGGAAAAATGTAAAACATGCAAAACCCCACTTACCTAAACATGACTGACAATGAATCATTTTTCCACTTATGAGACAACCCACACCTGAAGTTTGTATGCTTCCTAATGCAATGAACTGACAGTCACATTCATTCTCACTTACTAACCAATGGTAAGTAGCAGGATTTAGTTATTTCTTTTTGCAATGTGTCCTATTAACTTGACATTAAAAAGGAAAGTAAAAGTATGTGCTGGACTGTTCTGCTTACTGACATTTTCTTTCTGCAACCTTGTTTGTCCTATTAGCCCAAGCAGAAACAGAATACTTACTTTGAAAAGTCATCTGTCTTCTTTGTGTTGAATAAATATTCTAAGGACCATCAAGAATGAAAATAAAGAAAAAAAGAAAGAAAACAAATAATTTTCTTCAAACCATCAGAAGCATGTAGAGGGTTCAAAAAAAAATCAAGTATAAGAAACTAAATAAAGGAACTTTAAGCAGATATTTTCAGTACAGGAAATTCCCATTATTTCATATGAAATCTAATTCATATGACTTAGTCTAACCAAAAGCCTCTATGCAGGAAGTCTGGCACACAGAAAAATACTGGACACAGTTATATGAAACCAGTGCCCCTCCCATTATGATTGGGAAGGACTGGGAAAACATGGCGACTGAGGCATGGGGAAGAGGAAAGGAGTGGGGCAGCGGAGGTGGGCTCATATCACATTTACACTTTGCTGTCCTGTGCCCTAGAGGCTAAGGGGGAGAGCTGTGCAAGCAATCACAGTGCAGGGCACAGAGTGAGGCCATCCAAAAATCTTAGCTCACCTCCCTGCAGCAGAAGACAGCTGTGATTTGGCATACCCAGTCAATCCCTGAATAACCACCTGTGGAAACTACTTACCTCTAATAACAAACAGAGCCAAAATCAAGACAGCTAGAAGGGCCACAGATAAACCGATCCCAATGTACAGTTCGTTTTGTGAATGCTGCTGGCTGGGAAGTGATACAGACAAGTTCTGTAAAACACAAAACAGATGAGCATTAATGGCACTGAGGGCAAGAAGCCCATACAGTACCCAAAGGCCATTTATATATTTGGCAGCTCTGTAGTAAAAGTCCCAGTTTGACCCCCATTGTACAGGAGTATAGAGCATCCCTCTGCTGTTAAGTGGTGCAACTTTCACTCCCTCAAATCCTCCCGTACCTGCAGGTTTGCAGTTATGTCCAAGCAGTCCAAGGTGCTTGAGCAGGGACCAGAGGCCTGAAAGGCAATATAGATGTTTTCAAAGCTCTTCCTCCATTAGTAGGAAGTACTTTATGCATGCAAAGCAGGTTTTGTATTTTTTCCTCTTTAATAATGAGCACATAAGCATTATTTCATAAGCACTAAACATGCAGACTACAAAAAAAACCCCATTTTTTTGCAATCCAGCTAAAGCAGTGCAAGTGAACTGTAGGGGTGACCCAATAATCTCCTGTCTATCCGCTTTGGCTAGATACACTATAGCACAACAGAGATGCTTACAGTTTGAGGAGCTTCCGAAGCAGAAGCTGATGGCCACGTTCTTGTGATGGTAAAGGAGGATTCACTGGCATTCCCAGGAGCTGAGAAAAGGCAAGACAAACACATCACTTGCACAGGGAACCAATCTGCTTTGACAGGGAGGAATCTGTATGGCTGACTTGGGACCACTGAACTTAAGTATCTCTCTAGCAGGAGTCTCAGCCCCGTGTATCACAAAGAGTTTGGCGCCTTCAGAGGGCAGCACAAAACGCTGAATACTGAGTCTCTGCTGCCCTTTTCAGAGCTTTGAATTCCTTCCAGGTAACATTCAGCTCTTGCTATTACCTTAACCCAGTGCTTGGAAGGAGTAACCAAGGTAGGGCCCTGATTCTGGAGCCATGAAGAGGCAGTGGATGCCTAAAGCAAACTTGGGCTGTCTGATGAAAACTAAGGTTACCTCAGGGCCTTGAAGATGTGGCGCAGAGTTAGAGAAAGCAAGTGATCCTTTCAAAATGCCAGGCAGCTATACAGTAAACAGACTGAGCAATGCGTGATGTGTTTGCATAAGGACCTGCAGCACATTTTGTGGTAATTTCCCAGAGCAAAGCTATTTGCAGCACTTAAAATTCAGAGCTATAAACTGATGTCTTCCATACCATCAGTCTCAGTTTCTCCATGGGCTGTCAGATGATATACAACCCTCCTGAAAACAGAATTTCCTGTTCACATTATGTCAATCCGAGCTTGTTCCTTTGATGTTTTAAATTGTTACCCTCATCCCAGAAGCTTTATTTTGAAGAGGACAGGATCATCTGCTTCACCAGTCTCTTCTATTGGAGATTCTGGACTATTCCTACCTATGGCCACCTGCCTTTTCCTGTCTCCCTCTCTGTGAGCATGCACATATTAACTTGTGTTTTGAAACCATAAAGTGTTCCACCAGCAGCTGAGGAAAACATCACAAGGTTAGGAACACCTGTGAGCTCTTAAGATTGGAAGCCATGTTAGCTGCAACTAGAACAGAAACAGTCAGAGAAAGTTTTCACTTCTTCTTCCAAGAAGGAAATGCAACTGTTGTAACATTTTAGAGTTGTGTAGGTGGAAACATCCGAGATACAGGGAGAAATACAAAAAGCATCCCTGATTTTGCGTTCAAAATCCAGAGATTAAGTTATTTACACCATGAACTCTCTTGTGCACTAGAAATGAAATTTGTGTCTTTCAGGCTGAAAAAGATGCAGCTGAGTGGGTGTATGACACCAGTCTATAAACTTGTGAGTGGATTGGAGAAACTGAGTTGTTCACTGTCTCTTCCACAACAGTGAGGGGCCTCACATTATCATATATGCATAGCCTACAGAGGATGTGGGCAGCCCCCTGAGGCACATGTTATAGCAGGGTAGAAGAATACTTCGGTGCTGTAGCACAAGATTACTGCCCAGTTTCTACAGTCTTCCTTAATCAGCTGCTGTGGACTGCCACAGGGTCCTGAATTACTTGTACTTTGAGCTAGCCCTGTAAAACAGTTCTATGTTATAAAGCAACAAATAAATTGAGTAGCGGAAACACCCAACTCCTAAAAATTTGTGGTTTCCCGTTCATGGGATGCATTTCCAGAAGACATTTTAGCAGAAATAAAACAACAAACCAAACCAACAGCCATAAGGAAAACAATGTTCACAGCACCAATAAAACATCTACTTAAGCATAACACTTGGAAGCAAGCTTCCTGCCATGTATAAACGTTCCTCCTATTGGACTGTCTATAGAAAGTGAGTCAGAATTTAAATTCAAGTTCTGATCTCTGGTTCCATGGTCATCTTTAGTAAATTTTAGCCAAATTTTCTATCATCTGTCACTCTGTTTCCTACGATCCCCATTTGAAATATAGTTTATATATGCTATTGATATTAATACTTGGATAAAAGTTACCTGAGGTCTGTTCAGAGGTGTAAGTGTGAGGCCTTGCAGTAGAGATCCTAGCTGATATTAAAAAATAAAACAAAACCAACATACGTTATAATAAACCTCGGTGTGAATTTATGTGGTGAAAAGAATAAAGTGTTCCTATAATAAATTCACTAGCACCAGCTACACAGTACCTCTGCCAGTCACTTATTCTGTACATTATCATGCTATTTACGAACAGGACAAAAGACTAAAAACCAAAAGAAGATTCTGTTAAAACCAACAAGTCTATATGAATGTTTTGTCCCTGTGCTTTGCTCTAGAATCAAGCAGGGAAGATGAACCACCCTTTTCTACAAAAACTATAATGTTCTGGATGAATTAATTAGACTGCTGTGCCCTTTCTCTTGAATTCTTCAAATAGCGTTTCTAAGAAAGCTCAGTAGTGTTGTGCACCATGAAACAAAGCACCATGTCCTTTTTTTCATTGCAGTGACTGTGCTGGGATTACAACAATGCCAAAGACAGCTTCATTTAAACAGCAGTAGAGCAGTTCTGCAAAGTGCTAAAGATCAGTCCTATAGATGATTATAGAAATCATTTCCACCACAAGCTTTGAAATCCAGACCCAACAGCAGATTTACCACAATGGTACTCGCACAAGAACACACCTCTGCACTCACCTTTCTCTATCACGACCTCATGGTTACTTATCTGATCATTGAACCACCCTGGGATCTCCACGCGGCAGCAGTATGTCCCACTGTCTGCTTCCTTGGCATTCATGATTGTGAGGGACACGTCACCCGCACGCAGGTTCCCTTTCAATGTATACCTGCTGTCATGCTGTACTGTCACCTTCCACCCATCTGTCCAGATAATGGGCTGATAACACTTTGAAGAGGGGCAGCTGCCACGACCCCAGCACATTGATGTGATGTCGTATGCACTCTTAACACTGTAAAAGCAGGGCACGGTGACATTCTGACCAACATCTCCTTTCACAACCGATTCTGAAACTGTGGGGCCTGTAGACAAGAAGACAAACAGTTGTTGAGCACAGGGCACGCAAGTGGAAGCTTCTCACACATCTTGCGTGACTTCCCATCATGCAAACACCACCAGGCACTGCTGGGTTAGGTTTTCCATGAATAGATGTGAATCCCAGCAGTGAGGGATAATGGTTGGGCCAGTGATTTGTTCAGAATGTGTCTCTAGCCAGAGAAAGGAGAAATACACCTTCTGTAGCCCCTGCAGGTAGGCAGAGAGGTAAGGAGAAAATAGAGTTTTGGATCTGCCCATCTTTGCGGCATCTCTTTAGCCACGTCCAGTCTGTTATCTTGTTAGTTTGTGCCTTAGATTAGACTCAATCCAAGCCACACATGGAGGAACAGCAGGACATTGACCATCATTAAAATCATTGTGGAAAAGCCTTTCTCCCTTTCCATGAAAAGCCACTAAATGGCAGGTTTCATCAGAATGACCACTACTGAATGCATTCCCTTTGCTCTTGCCCAATGCCAGATTTAGACCATGCCTATCAGGAGATATTTTTTCAGAGCTTTTCTGAGAGATTTTATACCCTCTGCTTTTACTACCTTATTTTCTTCCCTCATTCTTACGCAGTTTCTAACTTGTTTGGTTCCCATTAAAGGTCATTTTTCACATTTCCAGAAGGTTGTGTCACTCTATTCAAGTTAGAACACTGAGACCTGGCAGCCAGCAGCCCATTCATCACTGTGAGATAGTTTATTTTGCTGTATTTAGACCAATCCAGTCAATATTCCATTTAGGAGGGTTTTGATAAAAGCTGTGTTAAGTGCCATACAGAATCATTTGAGCTCTGGTGATCCAGTTGTAGCCAGCCTGTAGCCACATCCTAACAGGTTACGCAGCAGGGCTCCTGAGTTGTACCTTCTGTCTATTTGTACTTCAAAGAACACTGTTTGCCATATTCTTACTACCACATATTTCTAACCCAATTCAGTAACATGGGATCATGTGTAAATATTTAAATCTATCTGTATTAACGTTTCAGGGATAGGACTCTCTGCAGCAAGTACAGGAAACAAATTATCTCTATTAAGTCTAGCAGGCTGTAATTAGGAAGGGAGCTCCCCAAGGCACATTTGCCAACATGCACCAGTGGATCACATGCACTACACGGGCTTAACTGCAGCTGTCCCTTGTGAAAAAGCTGTTTTGCCCAGCTCAGTCATTTTCCTAAACTATTATAGTAAAAACAACTCTGCATGCAGAGATTTTGCCACAGTAGCATACTAGAAACTAATCTCTGAAACCAACATATTTTGTTTAATATAAAACAGCAAGCTTGAAATGAATCTCATTACAAAAGGCTTTATAAAGAGCTACAAGGAACAGTATCTGCAATATAACTTTTCTGTCTGCTGAACTTATCCTACCACCAAATTTTAATGTCTGCCTATACTACTACCACTCTGCAACCTGGTTTTTAGTGCTATTGCCTTTAACAATATTTTCTAGAACAAAAAAGAGAACAAAAAAGGAATTACTATCAGAATAAAAAAGGAGAAATTATCTATTTGTTCCAATAAAATTTCACATTGGCTAAAAACCACCAGAAGCCACAGTTGACCTTTACTGTTTTTCTAAGCAGCCACCTTCACAAGGCCAGTTGAAGTGAAATATCCATTTTACATTTTCTAAAATGATTTAAAGTTCTCTGCTCATCTCAGATCATAATTATCTAAAAAAGCCCCAGAAGATAATTCACTAATAAGACGAGCAGGAACATCTTTAAAACCATCATACATACCCTCAACATTTTGTCTTAAAAAGGAAATAAGACTATAACAAGACACTAAGCCACAGTGATAAAGTTCTATTCATAACACAAACTTGCAGCTTCTGTGCCGCGTGGTCACCCTTCCGTCGTAACACAACATTGCAGCCCTCAGAAACACTGATGCATGTTAACCCCATCCACCTCCACCTTTCACTTAGATCCGGTTACCTGTAAACAGGATCAGAAGAACCCAGTTCATGCAGAAACAAGACATTGTGGCTGAAGATGAGGAACACCACTCCTGATGACCCTTTGGGCATTCAAGAAAAGTTTCCTTCTTCACAGACTTCTGGGTTTACCCCTTACTGTGCCATTTTTAGCCACAAATGCCCTTTTAGTCTAATCCAGACTGCCTTTCCTGTGGTTAGTCTGATAGTTCCTAGCAGCACAGGCAAGGACTGCTGCTGGTGGCAGTGTCCACAACCGAACTGTTGCTGACTGTGGTTTGACTAAAAGGTTAAGATATTTTGCAGCACTTCAGAAATCTACTTCTCATTTTTTCCAGATCTGTCTGATTACAGTAGATGAAGCTGTTGTCAGCACCACTGAACTGACACAGACTCAGTAACCCATTGCCCCATATTGCCTCACCTGCCTGTGTTTGCCACAGCAGACAATTTGGATAAGAGATTACCCAGGATATGTAAGGCTGTGGTAAATAGAAAGGATCTGGCAAAAATAGGTTTCCTAGGAAGAACTACTGAAGTATTTAATCAGAAGTTTCTGGTTCTAACAGATGAAACTCAGAGCATCTTTAGGCAAATGCTGTTTTCTTTGTAGGCTAGAATTTGGTATTACTGGAAAGCTGTCCTACTCCTGCACAGTTGTAGCCCAATAAAGTTGCAGTCTTTTTTATTTGACTCTTAAGTATGAATCTGAGCTGTTGCAATAAAAAGCAAAACATGCAGAATACACAGGTCGCTTCAAAAGCGATGTGGAAACCGTATCTTCCTAGGCTCGACTCACTGACAAAATGTTGCTGAAATACAGCTTTTGAGAAGTGCTTTTCCTTGGCCACTCTCCTTGTCCCTGGATTACCTAACTGTTTCTTGAGGACATCATGTCTTTTCATGTTGCTTGGACTAGAAACGCAGCTGTGATCAAGTGCGTTTGATCTAGGGCCAACAAGCATTCTTTGCTGAAGCAACTAACCTGCCTCACAGTTCTATACATACAGAATTAAGTCCGAAGCAGTAACTTTTTATCAAGTGCAACAGCAGAGATGCTTCCAAAAGCATACTCAAAACCATACATGAGACTAGAATCAGAACCAAAAAAGCTGTGCTGTCCTTCTACCTTACATGAGAACAAAGTCACCAAAGTGACAGCTTCTTTAAGTGAAAAAGAGTTAAAACAAGGGATCGAAGTAGTTGGGAGACAGACAAACACCAGCAACATACTTGTAGGAGAGAACTGAAAGGAAGGATAATGGGGGATTTTTGCATGCGGTGTCTGGAAGCAGGACTCTTAAGAAAATGCTTCCTCTTTGCTCCTCATGTTTGAGGAAACAGAAACAGCAGATAAGTGCTAGAGGAACAATTTTGGTTATTAACAGCCATGATAGTGCATGGCACTGGCTGATGAACTCCTCCTGGTGGTTCAGTGTGACACCTGCTGATCAGGACACATCCATTCTGCCAGTAACATGCAATAACATGAAGTGTGCACATGTCCACATGGATTCTTCTTCCACATGGGCCACATCTGAGCTCTGAAATAAGTAAATAGGGTAGGAAAATAGGGAGTGTTATCCCAAAACTCTGCCTGAGCCCATTTTATTCACTTCACCCAGGTTGTTTTGTTCTTACAATAGTCTACAATAGTTTGAGTGCTGTCTGTATCCCCAGGAAAGCCATTCTGGTCACATAGTAAGAGAATGTGATAGCTACAGGGCAATAGTTAACCCACTTGCTTTAGATTTCACCTCACAGTCCATACGGAAAGCCTTGATATAATTTCTGAGTTTCTACTTGCCTGTTTTCCAAGTTCCTGTTTTCAGTTTGTGCAAGAAGTGAGTACTATTTGTGTAGAAAATGTGCCGTCAGCTTTTTTCATGCAGCCCTTTCAAAGCAGATGCTCATTTTTCCTTGACTCAGGGCATAGAGTCAGATCATACTTTGTGAAAATAACACCAAAGCAAAACATTAAATATTGGAATAAGCTTAAAGCATTATTGAAAGCATCTTTTCTTTGCACTACTTTAAAGCCATATCATTACATAACTTACTCTTCTTTCCCCCCTAGATGAATAGAGCTACCAACTTCCCACTTTTGCCCACTGGTGACACGTTTGGCTTCTCTGTATCAAGAAACCTGTGGAACTTTTCAAGCAACTGTACTACTTGGTAGCTCTGTAACTGTTCAGATAGTGTAAGAGCAAGGCTGGGCTTTTTCTTTTCCTTCCTTTTTTTTTTTTAATTAAGAGCCAACAAAATGCTGAAATCAGCTTTATCTCATCAAGTTTCATAAGGCATATATAATTCAACACACATTGCATACGTTAACATTTCAGAGGCAGAACACTTCAGATGTTATCTCATCCAAAAATAGAATCCGGATTTGCTGAGGTAAGGAAAGATCATCAGGAGCAAGTTAATTAACACACTGGAGAACAGACAGTTTTAAACAGATTTGCTACTCGGAGAGTCACATCACCCTGCAGCATTTGAAACACCATTTCCTGAGACTGACTCCACTGCAGCTCCCAAACATTGTTTTCCAAAAGCAAAGTTGTAATAGAAAAAGGGACAATTATCATTGCTTTGATAATTGACAATGGGATAAAAAGCCCATGTTTTGGCTGAAAAAAGCCCTGGAAGCCTCCCACAGCTTTCCAAGTGTTTGCCTTAAACACAGGAAAAAAAATAATCTAGAATAAACAAATTATTCATGAAAGTTTTTTGACAATGAAAGCGGCTTTGAGTATTCTTTAAATGACACAATCCTCAATCACCTCAATGGTTTCACAAAGAAGCGTACTGCAATTCTTAGCTGCTGACAGGACCCAGCTTGAGCAGTATTTTGGTACCCAGGCCTATGAATTTATTAAAAGCACAAAAATTAGACAAATATCAACAGAAAATCATTGATCAGCTATGACAGTTCTTTTTGAATTGGGAAGTTAAAAGGACCACAACAAACCTATCCTGGAGGCACTAAATGTTTCTTTGGATCTTCCACATGAAACAACATAGTAGACAAGTAAATATGAAATCAATTTTGCTCGCTTGCACTTGTTTTAGTTACCTACAAACAATATAAATTATATCTAGTCCAGAGAGAAGGAAGGAAGTAAACAGCAGTGGTTGAGTAAAGGACAAAAGTGTTAACTTTGTAGAATTATTTATACATTCCTAAACAAAATTTACTTTCTATTCCCTGTTACTTGCACTTAAAATAGCAGATGATGTCCTCCAAGGAGTCATAAACATACTTCAGTTCATCTGCACTGAGCTCAATCCCTACCACCTTTTGCCTGCCCATGTAAGTAACATTTCTGAAAACAACAGAATTACCCAATGAAAATGATTCTATGATCCTATACTATGGTGTTAACATGACAAAAAGATGGAGGTTAGATTTCCCTGACAGAAGGGGCAGGGTAAAGAAGCCACTTCTTCACTCTCAAATCATTCTTTTCCTCTTGCTATAGAGGGGTTGATTCAACTCTAATGTTTTTTAAACACAGCTGATGTGGATTCCACTTGATGGAGTACTTGCAGGCTCTTTCAAACTTAGACGTTCTCAATGACTACAAAGCTTAATTATCTACGCAGACTCTTCTTCCCCAGCAAAAACACTTAGCTGGGCACAGAGCTCACCTGAAAAGCAAATATAAAGCACCTGTACTACAAAATGATTCATTTCATGCAGGTATTTTAACTATGGAGGAAATGTAAGTATATGCATCTATGTGTAAAAACCAAGGCAGGCATTTTTGTAAACTCAAGACTGGTTATTAATTACATCTAAGAAAATTAAAACCCAATTAATTTTAATTCATTCAGTTGTTCAGATTCCTGACAAGTGTGTCTCTATAAGGCAATTATATCATCTGTGATCATCATGGTTTAATCCCAGCTGGCAACTAAGTCACAACTGGTTCACTTCCCTCCACTCTGACCCCTTCAAGTGGAATGCAGAGGAAAATAAAACAAAAAAATAAAAATAAAAAACTACGGGTTGAGATAAAAGCATTTTATAATTAAAATAAGGTATAATAATACTACAAATGATGAAAAGGGAAATAGCAAAGTGAGAGAGAGAGACAAACTTCACAACAAAGCAAACAACAGTAATGCACAATACAGCTGCTCAGCACCCACTGACCAATGCCCAGCCTGTCCCTGAACAGCAATCGGTGGCTCCCAGCAAAGTCCCCCCAATTTCTGTACTAGACATGACATTCTATGGTATGGAAGATCCCTTTGGATGGTTCAGCTCAGGTGCCTTGGCTGTGCTCCCTCCTGGCTTCCTGTGTCCCTCCCCACTGGCAGAGAATGGGAAACTAAGAATCCTTGATCAAGGTAAGAAGGACTTGACAATGACTAAACCATTGGTGTGTTATCAGCATTGTTCTCAGACACTAAAGCCAGAACACAGCACTGCACCAGCTACTAGGAAGAAAATTAACTTTGTCCCAGCCAAAACTAGGGCAGTAATAAATAAATTCTTAGGTTCTCTTTAGTACAGTTATATTATGACCAAACCAGAAAGGAACAGATTTTGCAGACTTTACACTGATTTTAATATTGAAGTACGCATTCCTGAAAAGATCCACTGAGACTGTAAACAGATAGACTTATTTGGAATGGATGAACTGCCAACTGCAATTTCTCTCAGTCAGATTCTTTATTTGCTTCCACACTGGAAAGCAATTAACAAAAAAAAAAAAAGCAGCATACCCCAAAAAAGCAGAAAGTGACAAGTGAAAGTATAGCAGAAGCTAACTTTAATCTGTGGCGACCACCTCACATGATGTATTTAACAAAAAGTATACATTTTGGTTCTACCAGTAACCACACAGCTCACAAAACAAACATTTTCAGCTGCCTAATCACTCACGACCTTCAGCAGGTGTACAATGCTCTGTCTGCTTGTACAGCAGCAAAACAATGCGTACCTTTGGAATCCATTGCGCCTCTCATTACAATAAACTAAGAAAAGTGGGGGGTTTCATGTCATCTCATCAATAATGCTACACATAGCTGCATCTTTGTCCAAAACCTGATCTCTCCTGCTACCAGAACGCTCTCTCTGCTTTTCACTCTGTCCCATACAGTTGTTGCCATCACCAGGATCCATTGGTTCCACTTTCACCCTCAGTCCTCCCTCTGAATGAGGCAGATCATCAGGCAAGGAAGCCAGGCAGTTCTGAATCACCTCTAAAACTCGCTCCAAGTGCTTCTGAAAACGCTCTGCTGTTTCCAAACGCTGCCGTTTCTGCACCTCCATCATGACTCTCAGTGTCTCCCTAGCTTGGTGAGGGCGATACTCATTTATAAGATGATGGACGTGAACAAAAAGCAGTTTCAAGTCTTCCAGTTTCTCCTCTCGCTTTATACTCCCTGGACTCCTTATCAAGATATCCAAGAGGTCCAAAAAGTTGACAAGGATGGACATATTAAGTTTTCTTAATTCCTTCTTGTGGTCAAACTGCATCGGATGCAACCGTTCAATACCCTGGCTCTCCAAGGGTCTAATAATCAGATCATCACACTGAAACTGATTACCAAACATCATATAACTGTCTTTCACTGGTGGAGGTGGCTTTGGAGCCAGGCCTTTACGGATGTTTTCATCAGTGTATTCTTTTATGTACTGCATTGGAGGCGGAGGAAGAGCACTCACTTGCTGAGGTTCACCCATTTTTCCCAGATGAAAATACCTAGGGAAATGTCCCAAGAAATACACGTTAAACAACTTGTGTGACAACCTTATTGTACAAATACAAACAAAAGCAATATAAGAAAGAAAATGAGCCAGAAGAAAGCCATTTCAGTGCAGAGAGTACAAGAAACTAAATAAATCCACACCAGCTTTTCACTAAGGTATACTTTCAGCAGGATCGACCTCACCAGAAGCACCTAAAGCATGCATTTTCTGAACCACGACAGACCAGCCTGCAAACAGAGCAGCCTGGGAAAACCCCTTCCCTAGCCGAGGCCTGGTACGCTAACATCACGCTCCGCGAGAGAGGGAGCCGCGCAGGCCAGCGGCGGGCACGCATCGCACTCAGGGGAGGCGGCGCCCGGGGCCCACAGCCGCCGCCAAGCTGCCGTTCTCTGGGCCGAACCGAGCCAGATTAAGCTAGGCCAGGCCGGGCTCTAGGAAGGCCCAAGCTCCGCCGCGGGTATCTCCCGGCCACAGCGGAAGACAGAAGAGCCCATGTCACTCTACAGCAAAACCCCACCGGCGCCTGACCACGTACCGGAGCAGGAAACAGTCCCAAGGGCAACCCTCAGACAACCGCCCGTCCGCACCGGCCCTCCGAGCTCCCCTCAGCACGACCGCCGAAATCCCACTTCCGGCCAACGGCCGCCTCCCCTCCCCTCGATTGGCTAGCAGGCTTGCACGCAGCACGCTCTGATTGGCCCTCCCTAACGCCCGTCAGAAGCTTTCTCCACTCAGCGCAGGGGCTCCCTCTGGAGGCGGTGTGGAGCGGTCCCGGGTCGAAGCTGCACACTGCGTCCCTACCGCATCCCACAGCGGATGAGGTGCCCCCAAAGGCCTGTAGTGGCGAGAGGGGTGCGGGTCTGCTCGCCCTCCGGGAGCTCCCTGCACTGCTGAAATACTGCACTGGAGCATTGTGTGCAGTTCTGGTGTCCTCGACACAGGAAAGATGTGGGGCTGTTGGAGCAAGTCCAGAGGAGGGCAAGAGGGTAATCAGGGAACTGGAGCACCTCCCATATGAAGACAGGCTGAGAACATTAGGTCTGTTCAGCCTGGAGAAGGGGAG
>WYDI02030246.1:0-13328 GCA_009867235.2 Psittacus erithacus
GGGCGGATCGGGCGGATGGCGCTGCTGGCCCCCAGCGGCCGCCGGCCCCGCGCCCGCGCCGATCACGTGGCCGCTCGCTGCTCGCCGCCGCCCCGCCCGCTCCCGGCGCCGCGTGAAATGCAGCGCCCCGGCCGCGCGAAACAAGTCGCGGGCATGCGCGCAGGGCCTGCGCACTCGGCGGCGCGCAGACGGCTGTCCTCAGCCCCTATGGCTCCCGCCTGCTCTCAGTGCCGCTGTCCCGATGGTCCCCGCCCGCCCTCAGCCTTGCTGCTCGCTCTCAGCCCCGCTGCCCTCGGTGTCCTCTCCTCGTCCCACCAACTTTCTGCTCAGTTTTGCCCGCCCCGATATCCCGTGTCAGCCCCGCCGTGTCCAGCCCTTCTCTTCCCTCAGCCCCTGGAGGTACCTCAGGTGGCCGTCCCTTACTGCCTCAGCCACTGCTGGGTGCTGCGGCTGCCCCTGTTCAGTCTGTGTGTCCAGGCCTGCCTTCTGCACAGGGACATGGTGGGCTTTTGTCCTCCTCCTCATGTCCCACGAGGGTGACCGGCACACCTCTGCACTGGGAGCCCGGGGCCGTGGCCGCTGCAGGGCGACAACGCAACATGGCTGCCCCACGCAGGTTGGGGGGGCTGCAGACGACACAGCGGCTTCCCTCAGCCCAGCCCGCTCTGTGGGGTTCGGCCATCTGCAGCTCACCGTCCTTTCTCTGCCCTTCCCCGGCGGTGTGTGCCCGTTTGCCCTCCTCAGCTTTCCTGTCTCCCCTCTTCATCTTCCCCACTGCAGCTGTGTGGAGGGGCCGCGTTAGGGTGTATTACCCGTGTCACCTGGGGACCAAAGGGACTCTGGAACCAATAACCTAACTTCTTGAGTTTGTTCTTATGGTCACCCTTTTCACCTAGTGCTCCTGTCTCCTGCCCAGGGGAAATGGCTGAGGACACAGGCAAGGAAGGAGGATGTGTGAAGCTGTTCAGTCTGCCTTCCGAGCAGAGACCTGGGAGGATGAGGACATTGGCTAGGAAGGAAGAAGAGTAGAAGAGGAGCAAGGTGGGAAGGAGCACCAAAGCTGCGGAGTCTCAATGTTCAGGATGGAGCAGGGCGGCTCCGGAAGCGTGTTTGGTTTTCCTGTGTCTACCAGATGGTCAGGCTACTGCACAGTTTTGAAACATACTTGGGAAGGCTAGAGAGGAGGAGAAAGAGAAATCATTACATTCTCCATCTCTGCAAGAACCAAATCTACCTCTTGCCACCCCCTGTAACTGCTGATCATTTCTCCTTTGAGATACCAAGAAGAGCCACAGCAAGGGGAATGAATGCAGGCTGAGAACATCCCTGTGTATTTTTCCAATAGTCTCCCTCCAGGCTGCTCTGACTCTTGGGATGATGCTCTCCTTGACTCTGTAATGTGTTTACTGTCCCCTAAGTTAGGCCACCAGTCAAGAAATACTTGCAGTATATTTTCTCTGAGAATTAAGTGATTATGTGAAATCCTCGGAATCAGATACACCCTCTCTACCCAGACAGCAAATGACACCTTGGCCATCTCTCTGCACACCACATCTCCTGGATGGCATGCAGTGACTTTTAAGCTGGTGTGTATGGGTGTGAACCAGAAGAGGAGAAAGGACAAAGCTGTCAGTAATCCGATCATGCGTGTGCGTTACAGGAGGCCACGCTGCTCACTGCAGAGGCACATGGCTAGGTGTTAAACATTCTCAGATACCAAGCTAAAGGACATCACCTCCTAGATCTGACCTTAGATCTCCCTGTTCAGATTGCTTTTCTGTTTAACAAACGCATTTCTCTGTCCTGCTTTGGGTCCTTCTGTCTCGCTTAAAGCTGCCTGCCAGATCTATATAATCTGACTATACAGATGAAGCTGTACAGCTATTGTTGAAGTGATACAATTTGTGTGTGCAGGCAAGCTCAAATATTACAAGGTCTCTGTCTTCTGAGGAATATTAAGCTGTACTGTATCAAACAACTGTTACCTGTTGAGGTTTTTGGAAAATAACTATGTAATTTTCAGGGCAATGTAATTGATTATAGTTTCCTGCACATCCATCACCATTAAAGTGACTTAGGAGACCTGTAGTCAGATATGTTTCTGCAGACATTCATTGCATGGCTGAGAGTCTGCTCAGTCTGTTTTCTTCTTGAATGCACGTGTGTGAGAAACAGAAACAATATGTGATTTATTCTTTGTATCCCTAGATTTGCATGTCAACTGAAAAAAAAAAAAACAAAAAAAGATTAAAACCCATCCATCTAACTCATCCTCTACTGCAAAACATTTTTTTTCTGCATAATATTTGTATCAAGCACTAAAAATCACTGGCCACCTTCTTGGATATAGCAGAGGCAAATTATACCTCTTTTGGGTCTGCTCCAACAAAAGTGTTTATTGACTTGGGAGGGAGGGCAGGTAGGCCTTATGGTGACACAAAACCTCAGACAGATACTCAGGAGGTTCTGTCTCCAGTGTGTTCCTGCCTCCAGCTGAGTAGTTAAAGTCATCTTACCAGGAAGGATACCAGTGACCCCCATGCACACTTGTTCTTAGGCTGCCTGTTAGCTTTTCACTAGAAATACATCTTTCCTGGCATCGGGTATGAGAAAATAGCACTTTTGTGCTCCCCCGTACATTATAGGCACTAGTATGCTCTGGTAGCTTGCCTAGTCTCTGGTTTTGAGGTTAATCGCTAGTGTACTCAACGGGATACTCTTAGTTATTAGCACCCACAGAAAAGGGTACGTTTTGAACGTGTACTAGTAGACCTTTAATCTTCTGATCTGAGACAGATACCAAAAGCTTTCTGTTCCTAGGTAATGAAGAGAGAAAGGTTAACACAGACTAAAAGCAACAACTGCAATTTCCCTATCACCATTAGACACTGGAGCAAAATAAAATTTGCAACCATAAAAACACTAAAAGGGGTTTTCTGAGGACTAGCCCCTGGCGTACCTATCTGAAAAGGGTACTTTGAAATAACTTGAAGATCCGGAGGTAATTCATTGCTTGAGGAAATGGCAAGAACCTTGCTTCTAGCAAGAGTAATTTGCACTGTGTTTCGGCATTAAGCTGTAAAGATGGAATTTAAGAGACTTCAGTCCACATAAGATGCTCAGCAGACGCAAACATGTCTTTTTCGGGCCAGTATCTTTTTAGGAGATGGGTATTTTAAAATAGCAGAATGTTTGTCTTGCAGACTGTTATTTTTATTTTAGAAGGAGTTTGATCTGGGAATGCAAAAATACCAAAAGAAATGTGAAAAAGAGTCTTTTTGTTACTGTTCCAGCCCTGCTGGTAGAGTGCATTTGTAAGAAAAGCAAATAATGAGAACCAAAATTCTAATACAAAATAAAAGCCAGGGCAATTGTGTGGATGGCAGAGGAATTTAAAACAGTTCCATAAAACTAAAACCATTTTCTCCAAATTGCATTGCTTATACAAATTGTATTGCTTATCAGAGAAGATTGCCTAGCTTCGTAGCAAAGGGCTGAACTGGTTGCTTTAAGAGGTGTTTTCCTAGAAGGTGGTTTGAAACAGAAACATTTAAGGAAGAAAGAGCACCCAAAGTGAACCAACAAGGAAAAATAGAAACCCATGACCTTTAAGAAAAAGAAATAGTTCAAGAATAATGATAAAGGCAGTACTAAAAGCAGTTAGTGGAAAGCCAGCAGAAGACAGGTTTCTAGAACAACATCAAGAGATAATACAAAGAAAAGAGACAATCATTCCTTTCACAAATTAACAAACTAACCCATCGGTGGAACTCACTGCCACAAGGCAGATCTGAAGTCAAGAATCATAGGTTCATAGAATAGTTAGGGTTGGAGGGGACCTTACAAACAAGGGAGTCATGAGCAGTAAAGCTGTGTTGTTTATCATGTATGGCCAGACAAACTCCAGAGGTTTTGGATCCAGCTGGCTCCTTGGGATTTGTTGTTAAACACCCTAGTGGAAGCTAACAGCCTGTGCTTCTAATTGTCTGAAATTCCTTATCCCACAGGATGAACCCTGGTGAATGGCAGCATTCGCATATACAGAGAGTAAAGCAGATGTCACTTGGTTTTCAGGAAGCCTTGTTTGAAAACGTGATTCCAAACTACATGGATAGAACAAATGCTATGTTGATTGTGAAACTGTAAAGCGGGGTGATAAATGGCAGTATCAGAGATCGTGTCATTGTGGATGGAGGATCCTGGAAGGTTTGATGCTGCAGTCCCATTTTACTGAGTATCTAATATCTAAAATATCAACCAAATTGTACAGCAATGAAATTTGGAGACTGCGTCACATTTGGAAGAATCACAAATATTCATGATGGTGGAGGAACAAATGTAAGGGACACCAAGATTTACAAAAAAAAAAAGAGGAGAAAAGGTTATGAACTATATCTGCTGTGGAAGCAAAGCACAAGCTGCAAATATCACAGTTCTTCAGTTAACGTCATAAAAAGTTAACTGATCTTCTGGGGTGAAATTCTGACCTCAGTTGCATGTAGACGAGAAAACTGTCAGTGACTTCAGGAAGCTCAGCATTTAACTCTCAGCTGCATTTTTCTGTTTGAGAATGGGATTTTCAAATGTGACCAAGAGATTTAGAATCAGAATCATCAACTGGTTAGAGCTGGGAGGGACCTTAAAGATCATCTAGTTCCAACTAGATGATCCAACTGCGTATACCTGCCCTTTGGTCCCTTTGAGAACAGTTTGCAAAAGCACATTGCTAAACAGGTAGCACACACATCTGCTTGAAAATTGGTCACCTTTCCTTACCAGAAAAGACCAACTGTTTATATTTCAGTGATGCTCACTTCAGACTGCACTGTCCTGTGCTCCATCAAATCTACGCGTATGTCATTGCAATCCAATCCATTTAAATTTGGTCTTCTCTTCCACCTTCACCAAAAAGCACACGGAAGAAACACAAGAATTTTTTTTCCAGCATTTTAAATCAATGTTTAAGAGAAACTATGTTTTAGCCCAACACAGGTTACCATATAGGAAGAACTATGTGAAATTCAATAGCCTGGGTTATCCAGGAGGTCAGACTACCTGATCCTGGTCCTTTTCTGCCCTTTAACTCACCGAATAAATTAGAAACCTGATCTCTCAAAGTTTTAATTTCAGAGCAGTCTTTGTAAATGGGGGTGGAGTGGAATTCCTAATAAATTACATCCTCCTCCAACATTCATTTTTTCTCCCTGAGAAAGGGTTTCTTTTAAAAAACAATGTTTAGTTCCACATATTTAAATTACAAAAATTCGTATCTCTTTATGTCTTACACCGTACTGTGTGCCAGCACAGCAATTATTAAAGCATTTTTATTGATATTACACAGCTCTCTGTGAAATGTGAATTAAATTTATCATGAAAATTGATTTTTAATGACAGCTCAGGTTTACATTTCTAAAGTTCATACCTTTCCACTATTTTTTCGTTGCCACTAGAGTAGGGCAGCTACAATAACTGTATTTGTCAGAAACGGATTAGGAGATACCCTGTAGTTTACTCGCATTTATCAGTATAATTCTACAGGTGAAAGCAGTACAGTTTTCTACTGAAGTTCATCTGCAGAGAGAAGAACTGGACTAGTGGTCCACATCTTCATACCCAAGTACCTGAAGTTCCTACATCTGCCCTTAGGCACTTACAGGATTGTCTTGATTTTTAAAGCCGTTGAATGTGCTCAGCTTTCATTTTAATTTTATGAGAATTATGGGACACCACATCCCTGGAATTAACGTGTCATCCTCTGCTTCTTTTCCCCCATATATTATCTTTCCTTATTACCAGCAAACTGCTGGAGGTAACTTTTGGTTTAGCAGACTGAACATGACACTGGATACTAAAGCAGTTAACAGTGCAGGGAATACTGCTTTTTAACCTACATGTTTTTTCAGCTGCTGCAGATGGAAGGGGCGCAAGAATTTTCTAGGCTTGCTATTTAATGTGTTGTATCAATATGCTTTCATGAAAACAGTCATCTGACATGGAACATGCAGGAGCAGAGTCTAGGCTTACAGGTCTCCTCTGGCCTTAAGTAGACTGAGGACAGAAAGGTACAATGTGAAGTCAAATGCAATTATTGACCACTGCAAACAGCCTTACGCCAACTGAGCATCAAACATGCTTAATGTTCAGGCAGCTTTCAGAAGGAAATTGGGTCCATATCAGTTTAAGCTACTGTGGATAAAACTTGCAACTTGGTGAAAATGTCACTTTTGCTTCTCCAAAATAGCTGTATTTCTGTAAGACACATCTGTGCAGGAGCTGGGGGGAGGCTTGGGTTGTTTTTCATTGGCTGATGGGGGAGGGTTTATTGGTTGCTGTTAAAAATGATCCCAAGCAAACTTTTACAAGGTCTTCTGTGACTAATAAAACCTGAGTCTTTGAAATGTACTACAAACCAAGTTGCTGTTAAGAGATAATTCTCTTCGATCCAGATGCTTCCATCTCAAGTGCAGTGCAGAGAAAAGAAAAAGGGAGAAAGAAAATTGATGGAAAGCCCCTGAAAGCAGAGGGGGAAGAAGTCTGCAATTTCTCTCCCTTTAGCACTTCATACACTGAACGTGGGAAGTAGCTTAAAGGTTCCTCTGCAGAGTACAGCACGATGGGGCCTGAGAAGGACCCCTGCCCAGCATGCTCACCTGTGAAGAGATCCAGGGGAAGGATAGTCCTTTCCAGGCTGGGTAGGGCACTGATACATCAGGATTTCATCTGAAAGGTGACAGTAGATAAGGTGGGGTTATCTTCCTCATAGTGTAATCTCTGTAGCAGTGAATTTTTCACCTCTTCTTGTACTCAGACCCAAGGGCCTGCTCATGAGCAAGACAGTGACAGAAGGCATGGAGGCATTTTCTCACTGTCCTGCAAGATGCAATATGGCTGCTGCTTGTACAGTGATGCAGCATCATTTCCTCCTGTTTTTAGAACATTCCCTCCAGAGAGGAATGAAGATATTTTCATGGCCACCCACCTCTTGAGTGTTTATTTCATTTTTGGCCAATCCTTCCCTGTTCTACCTGTGCCCTCTTACATCTTGTTCCTGACCTCTGGACTTCTTGCTTTAGTCAGGAGAGACAGAGACTTCAGTCATCTCTGGAAAAGCAAGTTTGTCTGTTTGTAAACAGTAAATCACGACTGGCAGCCTTGTTTCACAGGACACCAAATCCTTCTAAATACTAGTGATAGTAAGAAATCTAAGGTGCCTTTAAAAATCCCAACCTATATATACAGTATATTCTGCAGATGATACACAAGCAGCCCCAGTATTTACAGAACCTCACTGGTATATCTCGCTTACCTGTTTGCTTACCCCATTTAAAACGTCCCATCAGCAGACACTGCATATATTTTGTTCTGAGGAGGCAATCCCTTTTTATCTTCCATGAACTTGAAAACACACCAAGCTCCTCGAATGAAAAATAAAAAGAATAATGAGGCAGACACAAGCAGTATAAATCAATATAGCACTATTGATGTCAACAGAGCTATGCAAATATATACTAGCTGAGGATGACACAGAAAATCAAGTACTAACTTTATATGGAGAAAGACAGAAACAACAGCAGCAATATTAAATACACTTTTCAGCTATGCTCAAAATGGATTGTGGAGTAAGTCATTGTTGTAATATGTAATTTGAGAGGGTTGTGAATTCTTCTGTGAGCATGTTGCTTCAGGAGACGGAAGAAAAATCAAAGCACAGCCTTGCAAGTAACATTCCCCCCTGATATTAACAATAAAACCGTAACACTGCTTGGTTTTAAATAACAATCCTAACCAGTTTTTGCACATTGTTATAAATTCTGCTCTGCCCCAAAGAGTCAAGGTTGCAGCAGTGCTGGAACAAACGCCATTGGAGGCAAGTGATTTACGTCAGCATTGGTCAACTTGGAGTTTTACTAAAAACATCATTATTTCTGAAGTCATTTCTGCCTGCAATGAGAGTTATGGTTGTACCGCAGGCAAAGTTCCAGTAAGGCACTGGGTCTGCTTGGATAAAGCCCCTTAAGGGTAAATAAGAAACATACCAGTATCATTAGTGAACGTGCTACTCTCTTTAGCAGAAGAAGCTGCTGGGCTCACACAAAGCAGTGGTGGTGACAGAACGATGTATCTTTTGGTTAAGCTGCCAGTCCAATGTTGGTTTACCAGCACAAGACTTACCATATGCATGAAGCCCCTTTGTGAGCCGAAGAGCTCCTGTCTCTGAGGTTCTCCACTGTCTACTCTGACGACAGAAAAGGGCAGTGGGTAAACAGAGCTAAGGAAAAAAATAGTAATCAATAAATCACCACCTTAGCAATTAATGTGTGTGTCTACCCTGTAAGTTCTTTATGTAGCAAACTTGTATGTTAAATATTCACCTAATATTCATTTCACAGAACAGAATTATTCCTCATACACATTAACTGAGACAATTACTGAAACGCCAACATCAGATTAGCTACTGTATCTTGAAAAGAACAAAAAAGGAATCATTGCTACAGCGAATTTCAGAAGTGCTAAAAGGCTCAAAAGGTTGTTCAACTAGTAGACAATTTTAAGTAAAGCTAATAAAACATGGACACTTCATTATTCATTCATGAGAAAGGCTGCGTTCAGACACTGCATTTCAGTAGAGAAGCTGGTCTATAATATCCTGTCTTTTGTTCATTGTTTCCATGATCTCCACACATATCTTGTTTATGTAGCAATTCTTTTCGTGCACTGAAGCCCAACCCAGGGAGGTCAAAGAAGAAATCCTCACCGTTTCAAAAAGCTTTAAATCTGGTCCCAGTCACCTTCTTCCCTGTTTCGGGATGGAGCCCTGCACAGGGCAAGAGCCTCATGCTGACAGCTCGGTGCTTTCCAGGAAATAATTTCTCCCTTGTTTCACTGAATCCTTATTAAAAGCCTGGCTCCTCTCCTCCTGAGTAAAACTGCAAGAGCACCTTCACCTTTACTTTGCAGCAGGACTGTAAGATCCAGATCAAGAGCCGCATCAGGAGATTTGTGATCCATTTTCTGGCTCTGGTTCTGATATGTGTCACGAGTAGTGGTGTGCAGATTACTCCGGTCATTTTTTCTTCACTCAGACTGCCCATGGATACGGGGATGGAATTAATTTCCCTGTTTCCAAAGTGCCTTGATACTGCTTAACAACAGCAGTCATAAGCCAAGGCTGAGGACATGCTGCCTTGGGCACTAAATGCTATGGAGAACTGAGGTTTCCAAAGTCAGCTGGAGAATTTGGATGCAAATTATGGGAATTTTAATAGGCATCCAGATCACCAAGGCCAGTTTAAAACATCATCTTTAAGCATCACTAGCCATAATGACTCCAGCTTTTTGCTCCAGTCATTTTCTCCTGCGGATCCAGTTAGGCATTATTTCTTTGTATTCTTCCTGCCTCTTTCCAGGCAGAGACCTTCTAACCATAAAGCTTCCAGGAGCATAACCTACTGTCAAACGAGGCAAAACACCAAATCATTAAATGAATAAGCAGTATCAGGGTCCATTGAAGGAAGAGTTTGATTAGGCAGAAGCTGGCTTATGATTTTACTGATCTGATGCACCTTATTTTCATCTTCTCTTTTCCTGTCACAGTGTTCTTGCCATTTAAAAGTTAATGTCTTGATTTGACATTTTCTCCCATTCTGCATCCCACTTGCTATAATTACAGCTCTTCCACCTTCCAGTGCAGCTTTTAAACACATTATTATTTATGTATTTTTAATCCTTTTTTCCCCCAGACTGAAATTTATTTGTAATTTCTCAGGGAAAAAAAAAAAATCTAGTTAAAAAACAACTCCCAGGGATTATTGGAGGGGAAAAGGGAGGAAAACAGGATAAGGAGAGTTATTTCTTATATAGGGCATAGTTGAGCTAATAAAGGAAAAGTTTCATTGCTAAGGGTTGGTCAGATCTTTTCAACACCAGATGGATGGGATCACGAATCCCTTGAGGTGGGCATAATCTTTGTGTTCTCATGGCTGGGCACTGTGCAAGCAGAGATTCTTGCTCGTGACCAATACTTCCGTGGTCTGTTCCCAAAGCAAATAATAGCTGCAATAACTTAATAATAAAAAAATATAGACCATGAGATAGGGGAAAAAATGATATCATGGGGATATCAAGAGTAGGCCGGCTATATAGCTGAGTATGCACTGTGCATAGCCAAGACTTTACCCTTGGCGCAGCAGCACCTCTGCAGAGACTGCTACATCCTATTTGTTACATGTTGAGCAAACAAACTTTGTCCTGTAGCAAGTGCCATGTTTTAGCCCTTATTTGAATCATTTCTATAGATGTTTTTTGTTAAAGCATGCAGTGATCCAGTGAGGTTTTCCAAGAACCTCCCCACAGTGTGGGTGGTAATACAAACACACTGCTTCAGACCTAGCTGCCTCCAGAAATGGCAGGTAAAGCACTTTACCTCACCTCTTTCATGGTAATGCCATGAAAACCTACTGTCCTAAGTCATGCCCAGAAGCCTCGTACTCATATTGCACTTGTACTGCTCCTCATTCCCCCTCCTTTCTCAAGATAGTCTTTTACAGTACAACTTAGAAAATTATGATAGTGGGTTGATCAAAGACCAGCCATCAAAGGTTCCTTTCACAGAGCTGCTGTAAAGCTATGTCCCAGCCCTGTGGCAGTCATAGGATCATTTAGCTTGGGAAAGCCCTTTAAAATCATGGAGTCCAAGCACTGTATAATCCACACAGCTTCATTATAAACTGGTGGCTGGTACTACACAAACAGAATTTCCCTGGAAAGCCGCACTGAACCAGAGACTGGAAAAGCTAGACACCCTTCAAGTAGTAAATGCCTTCTCTGAACATCTTAACTTAATAGGGTTTTATTATTTCAGCCACCTGCAAAATCAGAACATGACTCACTAGCCTGACAATGTTACCTTGTCAAGATCTCAATTTGTTGACTATGGAGGGGGGGGTTCTTGTTGTTTTCTATTTGCTTTTGGTTTATCCTCAATTCTCTTTTCATTTCCCTTTGTATTGATTTTGCAATTTTTCTTTCTGCTTTTCAGATTTCACACACTTAGATTTCAGTGATTTTACTTCTTTTCTTTCTGCATTAGTATTTAATACGTGCATGTGTCTCCATGTTAAACACAGAGGGTCTCAGTATTTTATCACCTTCACAGAGCTCACCAAGACTTTCCTTCTTTTGTTGTGGCTTGGGTCACACTAATGGTTATCCTGGCAGTTGACTGTTGGGAACTCTTTTCAACTAAATAAATCAAACCAGAAAAACAGTACAGGGGTTCCTTTGATAACTCCTCTGATCCTTAAGCAAGTTCATAGGCTCAGAGACTACAGCCACATTTATAGCATTGCTGAGCAAATGTTAGGATTTCAACAGAAAGTCTTATTCCCTTCTTTATTATTAATATGTTAACATAAAAGGAAGTACAAATGGCTGGAGTGTGAAATGCTGTTGTCACTGGGCTCGGTATTTCCAACGGATGCAATATTGATGGGTACAGCTCAAAAAAGAGAGGGTGCAACTGTCCTCAGGTTTTGCGTTTAACACAAAGCAGCTGGACAACACCGCTTACACAGACCTTTCCAGATGCTTCTCAAGCATCCTTAGCTTCAGGAACAGCATTTCAGTGACCTTGGGACTCTTTACCTACCCTTCTGTGTTCTGTCTTGCCCTTAGCCACCAGCATAAGCTGCTGGTCAGAAGGGGAGGCATCATGACTCCGCTGCATATAGTGCCTGCCAATGGGTTAAATGGCATTTGTGGTTCTCTTTCAATGCAGCTGGAGAGCAAAAATGTACCTCCTCCACCCAATATCACATTTAAGAAGTTGTTAATATGTTGCATGGTGCGTAGTACCAACCATATAAAAACTACGTTGTGGTAAAGGCACATGTACATCTGTTTAACTTTACTGCCATGAGCAGTCCCATTCAAATCTCTATGATTAATCAGAAGCAAAGTCTTAAGCGTAGGAAGGGCAGGACCAGTACATTACAAATAAGCAGGCTGAACCGCCTCATTCAGGAGAATCACAGCACATGCATTTACTGAGGACAAAAGACTGACTGGCCCATTTCTTATATTGTAGTATATCTGTATTTCTTATATGGCCATGGCCTCAGGAGCAGCGTGAGTTCTTATCCTGCCTGGTTCTGATCCTTTTAGAATCGTAATCTGTTGCTTTCATTAAACAGCTTAATTTAGTCATTCTAATATTTTTAACTGAAAAAGCAGCACCCAGTTTCAATGAGTTCTTGGCTTTGTAGAATAGGCTATGATCTACTCTTACCTCAAATCTCTGTTGTCCAACAGTATTTCTAGTGTCAGCAGCTGAAGACAAGTGACTGTTCAGTAATCTCAGCTGTTAAACAATAAGAAATAAAGACATTAGCCTTCAGGGGTTTGAAAAACAGTTTTTAGAAGACTGTAATATAGTATATAGTACACAAATCACATCCTTTCACAATGAGCTGTTCAACGTAGTTTTCACAAATCAGCCCTGTAATTTTGCAGGCTGTTGACTTGATTTTAGCAAATTTGGCCTTCACAGTTTTGAGAGTATGAAATCTCTCTCTGTAATTACTGAGAAACCTTTTTTCTTTTAAAGGCTGATTTTTAAAATTGATTGGAAATTAATTTACCTAGCTTGAGTCTCAGAAAATTAATTCTGTATTCACAGAGTAAGTTGCAAGTTTGGGGAGGATAAGCTGTGTTCATCACACAAATGAGAGTTAATAGCTGTTTTAAGCACTGCATGCATACCACTGCACAGTGTAGAGCTGCAGAAGATGCTGAAGGTCTCTATTACAAAGATGAAGAGGATGGGGTTAAACAGCATGAATTATTCTGTATTTTGCTTTTCGCTCTTATTATTCAGACCCTCACAGGCTGTGTCAGATGTTGCATTTTGCCAGGAAGCCCTTTCAGAAACACTTCAGACATTGTTTTCCATGTAAAGAGCTGTGGTTTTCCAGGAGTGATTCACCAGCAGCAAGGTGTAAATGAGGCTCCAGTTTTGGTGGCTTAGCTAGAGTAAGATTGTGTGATAATAAAGCTCTGACAAGAGGAAATTTGTTGGTTATCATTTTTCCCCTGAATAGGTGTCGTGGTTTAAGCCCAGCCGTAACTCAGAAAACCACGCAGCCTCTCTCTCACTCCCCACCTCTTCCTCCCCCCCACCCCACTCCCAGAGGGATGGGGAGGAGAATCGAAAGAACACAACTCTCACAGGTTGAGGTAAGAACAGTCCAGTACCTAAGGTATAACACAAACCACTGCTGCTACCACCAATAATAACAATGATAAGGGAAATAACAAGGGAAGAGAATACA
>WYDI02030246.1:13428-25369 GCA_009867235.2 Psittacus erithacus
CCTGTCTCTGCTTCCTCCTGGCTTCCCCTCCTCCCTGGCAGAGCATGAGGCTCAGAAAGTCCTTGGTCAGACTAAATATTACTGAGCAACAACTGAAAACATCAGCGTTATCAGCGCTGTTCCGAGGCCAAAAGTCAAAACCACAGCACTGCACCAGCTACTAAGAAGGAGAAAAATGACTGCTGCTGCTGAACCCGGGACAACAGGAAAGATTCTTCTGCCCAATTTTATCTCGAAGAAAAACCACGAAACCTCACTAGGAAGAATATAGTAGAATGCCCCATTCTGTTAGTATGTGGAAGGCACTGGGATGGCTGCCATTGCCTCAACAGCTCACAGCGCTCCTGTCGCGTTTCAGTAGAGGAATTTTGTTCCTCTAAAGAGCTGGATTCTCCTGAGGAGCCAAGCTGACCCTTCCAGAGCTTAGGAATGCTATAGCAATGGAGATAAAGACATTGCAGAGAAAATGACCAACCTTGGAGCAACCAAAATTTAGGGAAAGCCAAGCCTGGACATTTATTTATGCAATGAATGATGATGATGTAAAACATCAAGAGACAGTGGCAATATAACAACCCCTAAAATCATTTCCAAGCACAGCACTGTAGCTTTTAGACAATCAAAATTACAGTCTCTGAGAGTACAAGATTAATTAAACTGTGACAGAAGACAGTATTTCCAAAATAAAGTGAAGTGAAATACTTAGAAGAATCCTGAGTAGTAAAATGACATAAAATTCAGGAATACCTGCTCTTTCAGATTTATAGATATGCATCCTTAGGCTCTCCACTTGCTTTACTTAATCAGCCATACAGCCTACGTGTAGACAAGAAAAGGAATAAGGTAAAAAAGCAAGCGGTGCGTAAAGGATACTGAAGTTGGACAAGGTTGCATTTTCTCTTCTTCTCTTCTTTCTCCACTCAAATCTCCCCTGCCCTCCCCTTCCTGCTCTGCTTCTCACTAGTGCTTGTTGAAGGCCTGTCTGGGTTTTTCTTTATTATTACTGTTTTATTAGAAGTTCAGTTCCTGCTGTGTCTGAAACATTCTGCGATAGCTGGAGAATAAGTCAAATGTGACACTACATAAAATAAGAGACTTGACTAACTGCGATAGGAGGAGATTTACAATCTGAGCGTGCAAAGCTTTGTGTTGTTGGGTTTTGTTAACACTTAATTTCACTTCTCTGGCTGGACTCACATTTTCCTCTATTAAACTTTCGCCCAGCTTCTTCTCCCTTCAGATATTCTGGGAGAGATGAGTAAGTGCATTTCCTGAGATACCCTCTTGAAGGATTAAAATGAGTGGTTTGGCTGAATTACTGAGGCCCAGGGGAAAAGTCTGGGGACAGAAACCCTGGATGACGAGACAAGGTCAGATGCTGGTCAGCTGTAATCACCCAGGTGAAGCATTGACCTGCTGGAAAGTAACTGCAGAGACAACATGAAGACAACATTAAGTAAGGACAAATTGTCCCTACATCCCACCTGGATGGTTTCACTCGCTGCGTTTACTCACAGTTCTCAGTGAGGATGGCGTAACACTTCGAGTAAACGCAGAGCTGATCTGTACCCCACATTTTTAAGGGTTGGTTTTTTTTTAAAGCAGCTCCCTCACCCATCCTCTCCTCCCATCACCCTTTAAAGAGCTGTCAAGCAGCAGGTTTATTTTTGCTGAATCCAAATTTAGGGTGTTAGGGAACAAACCAACCAGGGACACATTTTAGAGAAAGACTCCTTCACATTTTCAGCACAACACACAAGCAAACAACTCTCTCTCTGAACACATATCCACCATCATCTTCATTTGCTCCTGCATTTCGCTGAGCTGAGAGTCACTGGAGCAAGTTCCATTCTGGCAATAAGGAAAATAAAACAATATTAATATTCTACATGATGTTAATAAAGCATCATCTTACTCTCTCCATTCCAGCTGCCAGAATCTAGCAGGGACCCTTGCAGTGAAAAAGTAGGTACCTCCATCTGACTACCATATCACAGCCCCATCCTGTCTTGTTCTTCATGCTCCCCTGTCTGCATTCACTCCCTCTCTTTCTTTCTCACCAACACAAGCTTTCCAGGGCAGCAAATGCTCTTTATGTTTTACATTTGCACAGTTGCAAGCACAATGCAATTCCTACCCTTAGGCATTAGCACAATACAAGTCTCAAAAAAAGAGTATTACATTTTTGCTTCTACATATGGCTTTGTGTAGAACGTGGCTCTGAACTTGGCTTGGCCACAACTATCCTCTATGTACAAACAAGCCAGAGGGAAGCAAGTCCATGGGAGCTTTAGGAGCTGGGTAAGGAGAAGGGCTGAAGGGCGGTTGCACAGAGCACTGGAAGGCTCCTGGACCTGGCACGAAGGGGAGACTGGATGACTGGGTGCTTTTGAAGTTGGTCACTGCTGACCAGCATAAGCACTTAAGACCTCACTGTGTCCAGCCAGACACAGTAAGCACAGCTCCTGGGAAAAGCTGAGCATAGACAATCAGCAACCACCACTGCCTTGCTTGCCCTGGGGCAGGAGACAGCACGAAGGTTGTCACAGGCCACCACTTGGGTGATTTTGACAGCTGACAAATATCCTGGTGGAGAATGACCTATTCACCAAAGGCAAAATTAATAATGGATGAGGTGTGAAGGAACTGCTCAGGAGCGCTGTGTTTGGCTGTTAGGTAGCGGTGGTCCGGGTGCTCAAGGTCACCACTAAAGGGGATGTTTAATGCCCAGCTGACACTCCCCTTTGATTTCAAGCTCCCTTTAAAATTCATTTGCACACTCCCTGGCTAACTCAGATACACGCTGGATTAGTAACACACACCGCTGCTCCTCTCAGCTCCCTTTCCTTTCACTGCCTTTGAGCATTCCAACAATACTTTCGCTCTTGCTTATCTCAGATGTTTTATCTGTCTGCAGTATTTTCTCCCTGTGCTGCTCTCATTTCCCTCTCTGTCCCTCCATGTAATCCTTATCCTTCTCTGTGCTTCTTTAATCCTGGCTGCTCAATTATGCAAATTGTACATTTACATTTTGACAGGGCTCCTCCGCCCCTTGTCTGACGTTATTTGTAACACAAACTGTTTCTCCACGCTCCCCCCAGGTCCTCGCTGCCTCTCAAGTTCCTCACTAGGATGGTGTGTTGAAAACGTGGGGCTCAGCCATCCCTCCTCCAGCTCTGGGCCGGCAGGGCAGTGCAGGCAGCCCTAATGCTGCGGCCATGCTGCACAGGACAGCTCAGAGAAGATCACTGACCTCCTCTTAATATGTTGGCTGAGAGTAGAAATAGGTCTTCTCAACTGACCTCCCTGCCATCAAGTACAGGAGGGCTGTAGCTGCAAGAAGCTGAAGTGGGACTATTAGTGCAGGCGAAGTAATCTTCTTCTCCCACTTTGTGTCATGATTTAGACTGGATATTAGGAAAAAGATCTTCACCTAAAAGGTGCTCAGGCATTGGATCAGGCTGCCCAGGGCAGTGGTGGAGTCACCGTCCCTGGAAGTGTTCAGAACAATACAGACGAGGCCCTCAGTGACAGGGGTTAGTGGTGGCCTTGGCAGTCTTGTGGGAACAGTTGAATTTGATGATCTTAAAGATCTTTTCTGTGATTCTATGACTGAAGCAGGGTTCTAGTATTTTTGTCAGAATGCCACGGTTTTATAGCTATTCTTCAAAGATTAGCTGCACTTGTCTGCATCTAAGGATAAAAATAACCCACAGAACCCTTAAGAATCAAGTTCAAGTAGAGAAATTAAATGCTATTTCTTTCATAACTTAGCAAAATACACAATATCTTGTAATAGCATCTTCCACATTAAGATGCATTTACTACTACTGTCCTCTGCACCAGCTATTATAATGCCCTCATCTCTAGAACATTTAAGGTTTTTCTTACTAGAGTAGCATCAGTTTCTGCTTCCACTCACCTCTTCCTTGGAGGAGGTTTCTTTCTGCAGACTAGTGTTTTATTTGGGTAAGGCCTTATTTATCTTAATTCTAAGTACATCCTGCTCTGCGTTTACACTGGAGAAGACAAGGTCAGGGAAGTATACATCTTATTTAGACTGGAAAGTGCTGAAGTCTGAGGGCTCCCTGTGAGAAGTTTCCCAGCAGTAGGCAGCATTCTTACTGCTCTCTCCTGATGACCTTCATTAGCTCCCACATGAGTTCATTACCTCATCTCCCAAGAAAGCTTCGTATCTGCAACATGTCACACACTGGTAAAATTACATTTAGAAGCACAAAAGCCATCTTAGCTTTGCTGGACTGGAGCCAGGCTTACGCAAAACACCAGTGGCATCTCCAATCTTAACCTACCTTCAGGACACTGCCAGTACAGAGGAACTATTTGCACGTTACAGATGCAGCAGCGTAGCCCCAAGAGATGACCATCCCCAAAGGTAGGAGAGGCAAAGGCAGGGAGTGAAGAGGCATCACCCACAGTTACACAGAGGTAGGAATAATTAGCCCAAGCTTAGCAAGAAGCTGTCAGGAAAGCTGGCAGCCAGGCCCGGGCACGGTGAGCCCACGTTATGAAGTTTGCTGCGTCATTTACGTGCATATGAATTT
Source organism: Psittacus erithacus (assembly GCA_009867235.2). Lineage (NCBI taxonomy): Eukaryota > Metazoa > Chordata > Aves > Psittaciformes > Psittacidae > Psittacus > Psittacus erithacus. Next base: position 17,994 of record WYDI02030246.1, read on the forward strand.
TCGTAACAGGAATGTATTTTCCCTCTTCTTTCTTTTGTCAAGCTTGAGTGAGCGCACGGTTACAAGACAAAATTGCCTTTGCTTTCCAGCAGTGCTGTCCGTGCCTGTTTTCCATTGCTGCTCTCACACCCATTCTTCTTTGTCATTTCCAGCCCCGTTACAAGCCTCATCTTTGCTTCTCTCATTTTCTCGGCCAAGACAACATGGAAAATTCACATTGCTGAGGGTGAAGTTGGTCAGAGTGCTGTCCTCTCTCCCTGCAGCTCCCTATTTTCCTTCAACACACATTTGCCTTTCAACTTCTGTTTTAATCTCCCTTTTATCAATCTCCAGATAAAGTCCTGTTGGTTTCTATCTAGTCCAGCCCTTCATTTACATTCCCGATGCATGCCTTTCTATACTTAGTTCCAACTTCCTTCCCTGTTTTATCACCCCTCTTATCTGCTACCTTCAGCTTAGCATCTTTTATCTTCCCCTTTTCCTCCCCCTCTCCTTTTTCTGTCCATTTTTAAATGAACTCTTCATGCACCACTAAGTCCACTGCCATCATTCCCAGTCCTGAGCTCCAGCTGGCCTAGGCATGCCTTCCCTGGCCAATGGAGCAGTGCTGTGCATCCCCTGCATGCACTGCTGGATAAATGGCCAGCATTAGAAATGTTCTGTGAGATGGATACCTGTGGCAGTGCTAATGTGCCACCACTAGCGCATCTCGCTGCAGTCATCACATCAGTCCTGAGGGAAATTACAGCAAGATGATGTACGGCACTAAGCCTCCTGTTTTAATCCCGGCTCTTTTGCATCCTGCCGGAGAGAAGTACAGTCACATGAGCAGCTGGAAATGACAGGCCTGTTATCACGGTGCTGCTGGATCATTGCTTACTTCACCATGTGCTGGCTCCCATTGTGTGCCTACTGCTTGTCACTAAGAGAAGATGCAGGGGAGCTGGATCAGGACAGGGGAAGGCTGGAGGAGGAGGTGATTAACAGTAATGGTCAGGACTGGTGAGATGAGGCTGGTAATGGCTGCTTGTTGCTTTTTGCTAGCTGAGTAGAGAAATAGCCTTATGATAAAGGGAAAGGTCAGATACTGAGGGAAATAGAAGATACTTAAAGCTAAATGCCAGAACATCAGTTTAGTGAACTAAGGAAATATTTCTCCTCTTTGTGCATTATGAGCCTCCAGAACAGCACATCAGGCCTGGGAGGTGCTGCCATTGCCCCTGCTCTGCTTTGGCCATGAAGGGGCTGCTGCAGCAGGGAGGGGTTTTCTCCAGACTTCCATCAGCATGAGCACTCAGTCACGTTTCAGTGCAATTGATGTAGTCACAGATCACTTGCTTATTGAGACTTAGGGGTGAAAACCTGCCTGTAATGAAACAGTCACTATCTTTTTGCTGCTGTAACCACTTAGGCTGCAGCACCGGGGCCTCCAGAGTTAAAAGCTCGGCTGCAGCTTCCCACCTCGGGCTGTAGGGACTTGCATTCCCAGTGCAACAGTCACGGGTCAGGCTCTGTAGTACAGACATCCCAGGAGGCTCTATGTGCATGGAGCCTGAGAAATCCTGGACACTGCTTTGAACTTAAATTATTAATACCCACCTCAAGGCTTCCTCGAGAAGATGAGCTGAGAAACCACCGCCTGCGTTTCACGCGGAGGATACTCCACCTTTATGTTTGTGTCAAAACAGGGGACTTTCACAAACGCCTTTGTTGCCAGAGGCTTGAATTATGGACAGGGAACTTGGTGCTCTGCTGCATCGCAGCGAACAACAGTACATTTCTATGGATTTATTAATCAGGTTTCTGTGCGTTTCTTTTTCTGTAGTGGTTTAAGCAAATAAAATGAAGTAACCAGAGGATTTTTACGGAGTTAATTAAAGAGGAGAGCAGTTCCAGGCAAGCACGACATTAAAGACTTGCCAAATACCTCTTTTCTGAAAATACTACCAGCCACTTTAAAGTCTGCTCCAATTCTCAGGCTCTGTGGAAAGTCCTTTCCAGACAAACTCATTCAAGTTCCAGAACGAGCTGTCTGTCGGGGAGTTTGGAAAGGGGAACGGGAGGCGGATAAGGTTTCTTTTATGGAGAAGATACAGTAAAGATAATAGCTGAGATAATAGCTTAGAGTTCTGTGAGTGTCCCCCTCCCACAGTATTTTAACTGCCCTGGTTCCCTCTGAGGCTCCCATTTCAGGGGTAGTGTGGTGCACCAGGGTCTCGGTGACTTCAAAACTGAGTCTGAATTTGGGCCTAGATGTCTCAAGTCTGTCTGACTTAGTACTCTAGTGCTCTTTTCCCACACTTTCAAGCTCTGTCCTGCTGTGCTGCCTTTGACAGGAAGCCCAAAGCAGTCACCAGTTTCTATAATCAAGACATATGCCACAAACAGCTCTTTTCTTGAAATCAATGAGAGATCTGACCTGTTAATTTCTGAAGTAGCCTCCTGTATGCAGAGGGGCTCTGCAATACAGCCTGGCTCTTGGATGTGAGAAATGACACTTTGTATTGCTCGTGGGGTGCTAAAAACGTATGGATGTGAATTAGATCGGGAGATCTGCCAGTACAAAGTTAATAGAAGTTCTCATAATTTCCCCAAGTGACATTACTGACCTGGGCTTGAAGTGAAGCCAGGTCTGGTTTCACATCATCTAACGTTTCACTAAATGTTAAACAACTGAGATAGAATTTTTATTAGGTATGCCAGTATTTCATAATTTACCCCAACCTCTAGATATATATTTTCCTTTTACAGCCCAGGAGATGTTTATTATAGTCTTTTGAGACGCATTAAAAGGGTGTTAGCACAAATAAAGCTCCCTTCCTTATTCTCCAGGCAGGCTGCAAAAGCAATTTAATATCAGCACACTGGATACCTAGTGTGCTGCTTTAACACATAAGGATCCAACAAGTACACCCCAATGCTCTCGAGGGCAGATGTTTGATGACTTAGAGCTGCTACAGTGGGAGAAGGTAACACAATGATGCCGAGGGGAGAAAGACCTTTGCAAAGGCAGCCCACCAACAGAGTGTTAGTTTTCAAAACGTACCCACTCAACCCAATGGCACCCACAGCAGGGAAACATAAGGTGAATTAGTGACCTTTCAGGCCCAGATGTTAAGAGAGTAGAATAGCTGAGAAATCCAAGGGCTAAGGTCAAGATAAAGAGTGCTGCATAAATGCAACAGCTGTAAGACACTGAAAAGGCATCAGAGACTGCGAGCACCAGGAATATATAAATCACCCGGAGCAATGTGCTGCAGCAAGGCGTGCTGGTCTAGACAGTCTCTTTAAACTATTGCCAACACTTTCCAAAAGTGTGTGGTTAAAATTAGGCTTCCCGAATCCATATTTAGAAATTGAAAGGCACCAAAAGCACTGAGCACCCATCAAAACATACGGGCTCACAAAGCCCCTGGAAATCAGGTTACATGTTTGAGGCAGAGATTTCTGTGCTGAGTTGCCCCGTAACTGTGAAGGGTCTTGATTGGACTCTCCCCTTTATCCCCCTCCAGATTCAGCCTAAAGAAGCATTTTAATATCAGCTTCTAGATTATGAAGAACTTTGCCCTATATAGAAAACCCAGAAGCCTGAGCAGCAGAACTAATGAAATTGGATTTCCAAACATTTCTTTTCCACCTGTATTTCCCAAGACCTCTAAGGAGGGAATTAAACCAGGGCCTGTCTTCTTTATACTCCTATCATAAACCTTGCATAACTTCAGTGTCCTCCACATGTGTGATTAGTCAGCCCCTGTTTTCACACATCTACTTGGTTATATGGAAGAATGCTCAAGGATTTTGGCATCCTGTCACTTCCAGTAAAGGCTCTATAAACCGCAGAGGGATACAGACCAACAAGCTTCGTGTTGTTTATGTATCTGCAGCTTCTCTAATTTATTACAGGATTTTTACCAAGCAGGACCCTTTCCAAGGCTGTGCCTGTGCTTAGAGAGAGACTTGTTTGAATCTCGTTCTGTCAATCTTTCTGTTGCTCAAGCTGTCTCTCAACTTACAGGAAGCTGATTTGTGCTAATAGATATTAGCACATATCTCTAATTTGCTTCACTGAGAGATTGCCATGAAACACTCAAAAAGCTCAGGAGAGGGGAAGGGATAAATCACCTTTAATCAGTAGCACGTGGCCAATAAAAAACCCAACAAAACCAGTTAGCCACACCGTCAAGACTTTTTTGTCTTATGAACGTACTGTGCAAGTTTCTTTGTTTACTAATACACCAGCTTCAATTCACAAAGGATGTAACTCCTCAAATCAGATGGGACATAAACAAACGTTATTCCACTGGATTAAGACACAGATCTCTGTAAATAACACTGACTGTTCCCTTTGGCAGATGCAATTTCCATGATCCCAACCCCTAACTGTGCTCTCTGCTGGCAGTGAGTGCATCAGAAGGGTGCTGAGCTCAGAGGAGCAGCAGAAACGAGGTAACACAGGCACTAGACTGAGCTCTGTTACAGAAGACACCAGGTTCCATGCATTAAGATCTCATGAACCACTGGGTTTCTGCCTCCATCAGATTTAAGTTTACTCAGAGCGTTAGAGTTCTAATATATTTATTGCTCATTAATCTTTTTAAGGCCCTGATCTTGTAAACACTCATGTGTTTGTGTTCATTGCTATGGTTTCAATTGTTGCCCAGAACTGTTGCACAAAGTTCAGTTGCTGTGTTTTTCTTCCTTATGGAATTGAGTCCTATGAATATGGCCTATTTAAAATTAAAATTAGGCAGTGATTAACAACTATTTCCCAAATCAAGAGGGAACAAAAAAGCCCTATTGAGACAACACAATGCTGTATGCCTTCTGACAGATCTGCATGTTCCCCAGCCCTTGTCCTATTCAGGCTTCACTGGTAGAATGGGGGAACTCACAAAAATACCCTTGTTTTCTCAGAAAGGTGTGTTTTTCCATTTAAAATAGCCTTGAGGAAAATATCCTCCCAGCAATTTAGAATTGGTTTTCTCAAAGCATAACAAAACATACTACAGCTCATACATATAAATACAAAGAGACATAAACAAAACACTTAACTATCCTTGATTATTAATACCTGCATTTTCTAAACATTACTGGCTTCAAGACAAACTTACCTTCAAAGCACTCATGAAGGATGTTTACCGCTCTGACAGATGCTAAGAGCAGCTGCAGAGCCCTCTGCAGAGAGCCTAATGCTCAGCTTTCCCATGCTTACAGGTAAGGCTTTTTAGCCTCATCCTGCAGAAGGGTAACAAGGTTCCCTGCTTCCATTAAAGAGCCTGGAGCAGAGAAAGGGAACACCAGGACTATCTCTGCTTGAAGAAGTTTCACAGGGGTTTGAGCTGTGCTCTGATTTCTGAGTCACACAGACAACTGAACCTGAAGGAAGTGAAGCATTCTGCTCACTCCATCAAGGTCAATCACTGCTGGAGTATTTGTCATGTTCTACTCTCTGGCTGCTGTCAGAGTAAAGGGAGGCAGCCAGCAACAGTGATGAGCTAATGAAGCTCATCTGGTACATTAGGTAGAAGAGGTGTAATGCAGAAGATTGTATGCCCAAACCCTACTATTAAGTCATGCAAAAGCTGGCTGTGTGTTCTTTCCTGAAGACAGAGTGGAGGCTTGCAGAGTCATTACTGAGAATAAAGATGATAAATGACAGTTGCTTTTCTAACCATGTGCATCCTTTCTTTTCCCTCCAGTGTGACTCAAGTTGCTCCTGAGATCTACTTAGGGCAGCTACCACTCCAATCGTGTTGTCCTCATGCATTTTATCAAGCCTCTAAAGAGCATTTGCTCTCAGATGAGAGCACACGTTTCTTTGCATGCTCAGTGATCTGCAGTTCTGCATGGCCCTGACTGGGCTGAGAAGCCCTGTGGTGGTCTGAATCCCCCACCTGGACCTGTCTGATCCTCCCCTGGGCGTACAGCAGGCTGTAGTGCTCTTAACTCTGCATCTGGGATCACGCAGAGCCCTTTCTCTGGTGAAGGTGAAACCACTGAATAGAAGTGCTCAGCATCTGGCTCTGATCATGTGCTCTGCCACAGGTTCCCTGATGGACCATCTGCAAAGCACATGGAGGGCAGAGAAATGCAGGGATTGTTTTCAAACCCAGACCCTGCACAGAGAGCTGAGTCCCAGGGGATCAGCTCATGTTAAGCCAGATCCATTGGAGATCTCAGCACTCAGTAATATCCATGCTAATGAGAGCTGTGTTGTCGGGAGAGCACAACATCTATGCACTGGTCTCTTGCAACCATGGGAGTTTCTGCTGGTACTTGAATCAAAGCCAAACTCTTTTTGCCATCTGTCCCACACTATAGGAAAACACTGGCCTTCATCTCTCCAAATGAAATTCTCAACCCACTAAACTCAAGAGGACTTTTGCCTTTAGCTTTGACCTGACAGCAGGATTTCTCCCACTCTGCCTTAATGCTCACTGGTAAAAGTGGGAATCTCATACTTCTCCCATTACACCTGATTGCTAAGCTCCCATGGGTGTGCACAACAATGCTGTCTGCTGCTCTTTGGTCTTCTAGGTGCTAAAGGAATGAAAAATGCTTTACAACATTTAATGACAAATTTAGTCTTTCCAGGGGAGTCCTCCACCAGCTCATGGGATGCATACAGCAGAATAGATTTGCCTGTAAATTAATCCACAAAAATGCTAGTACCCCTGGGGACCTATTGATAAAGTTACAGACAGCATCTTTGCCAACGTTCTGTACTATCAGTGCTGTTGTCTATCTTATTTTCCCCCTTATAATTTCTTCTTGTTGATCTTTTACGTGGACTAGCGTTTTTGTCCTAATTAGACAATTACACATTATGATGCATTAATTTGTTAACCTACGTTCACAAATCTTTTAATTACAGCAGTCGTCTTTGATGTGCTGCTATAATTCAGCTACGGCAGTAAACAATCCCGCAGCTAACTGGAAGGAACTCATTATTTTCTGAGAGACATTGTCATTATTTTTCAAAGTACTTTTTCCCTAGAATACAGATGGAGAATGACCAGAGAAATAGGCAGAGAGCACCTCGTTCCGTCATATTGACAGTTATTATTGAAAACACAAAGATCTTTTGCAGCATAAATAAGTCAGGGACTTACCCTTCACACTTGGAATCCCCAAGCTTTGAAACAGCCAGAGAGATGAGAAAGCCGTCTCTAGAGGCAGCACGAGCAACAGCAGGAGGTACAGGATATGTAGCCCTTCACCCTGCTTCCAGGTTTCCATGTAAGCACTGCAGTTAGATGGGACACAGCCACAGAGCAAAAGTTTTTGCTCATTTTTAAAGGTGGAGCACAGACTCCACATGCTTAACAAGACCTGCAAGAAACCTGGCGAGGGGCTTTGGCCAAGGGCCTGTAGGG
>WYDI02030248.1:0-49259 GCA_009867235.2 Psittacus erithacus
AGAAGAGAAAAAAAGAGTCTGCAGGTGAGGGGGAAGTGAGGTGGGAAGGGGATGATAAAGTAAAATCTCTGCATCAAGGGATTTATCCCTGAGCACATGACAAGTTTGCAGAGAGGGTGTGTGTGAAAAAGGCTTTATGACAGCTAAGGTTTAGAATGTGTAACTGTTCTCCAGGAGCTAATGCCAGGTACAAGAGCCCTTTGCAGATACACATTAGAAGTCTGGTTTTCTTCATGTGCTTACGCAGAAGGGAAGCAGTCTCATCCCACAGTGCATGTTGCACTCCTGATTGCCATGGAGTGACAGGTTAGAAGAAAATGTCCTGTGTATTTAGTGAATCAGGGAATGGGTAGGGATGTGTTCTGTTCTCTGCTGGGGCATGGCAGCACTGCCAGCATTTCCTTATCCTGCAGTCACGTATGAAAATGTGGGGGGTTTGGGAGGTGTTCAGATTTTTTTTCCCTACCCATGAAGGTATATACCACCAAAAACTCGGAATGGCCAGGAGGCACACATCTGGGATGGTGTGGCCACCTCAGTTTAGAATTGCAGTAATGACAGGAAAGGGCTGAATCTCATGCCATAAACCCTCCTGGGAAAGTGTGTGTGGAGACGTGCTGGCCTTGGCCATTCTCTGAGGGGGCAGCAGCTACCCCTTGTCAGTTTTGACAAGGTACTTTTGACTTCTTGTCAGGAGATTAAGAACAGGAACCTAGTAAGTGGTCTCAAAATGCCAGTGTTATTCCAGGAACAGGAATAGTTGGAGAAGAAATGCGCCTTTCCCTGCTGCTAGAAATGTCTTCTCTGCTATCCATGCACCACTCACAGTACTAAAAGGTAAACAGTGACCATTTGAAGGCTGGTGGGACCTGAAAAACTAAAGTGCAAAGTTTAAAATACAAGACATGTGGCTTCAGACCAAGAGTCCTGCACTCTGCAGATCCCACTGAGACATGACTTTAGGGAGAATCTGTCCCATTTGTCCATTGGTCATCACTAATTACATTTCCTGGAAAGCCAGTGTGTCGCTGAATTACAAGAGTAGATCCCAGGCAGAAAAGCTCACCTTGGTAATAGTTTCATTCGATTAGCTTTGGTAGTGTTTAAAATTCTGTGTTGGTGGCTACGGAGCAAGAAACTTCTTTGTCTGTAGAAATGGTTCAGGTAGCTGATGTTTGTTACAGTCTGCTTGCTTCAGCTTTTGTCCTTTGCTGTCTGTATCTGAGAAACACCTTTCAGTGCCTATTTTAATGTGGATTCCTATTCACTGAGAATGTGGAGGAGGACATCAATCCCTATGAATTCCTGTCAGTTAGAAAAGAAATCCTTTAGACCAATTCAGACCTATTGGGGAAGGTGAGACTAAAGAGAAAAGACCAGATTCCTGGAGTAACATCTATTAATACTGGAATAAAAGGCTGCAACTGGGTGTTGAGAGAGACTCTAGAAGGTTTAACAAAGCCATTTTTTTCTATCTCTGCCTGACTGTTGCTTTGCTTAGTGTTAATGGGCATTGGGATCCTTCCACACCTCTCATATGGGCCTCTTCGTCTCTGCCTCAGGCGTTTGTACCTAGATAAAAATAATCTCCACAAGCTTCGCACTCTTGGCCACAGTCCATGCTGGTTCCCACTCCTCTGTGATGATGGTGTGGATTATTTGCGGTTGGCCAGAGTGGAGCTGCGCTCTCCAAGCCACACAGCAAAGTACCAAAATCACGGAGCCATGGCAACCCTGAGAACGCAACTCAAACTCTAATCCCATTATAATGGCTCAATGTACTTTGCTCAAACTTTTAATAAGGTAACATGTACCTGAATAACTAGATTTTCTCCTCATGATCATGATCCTGCTCTTGGCGATGAATAGAGAACTATGATAACATAATCTGATTTGAATGGCCTGTGCAGGCACCACCTGGCAGCTATTGATATCAAGTTAGAAGAACTGAGATGAATGGTCCAGAGGAATATTCAATTACATAGTTTCCTTTCTGAAGGTAATAACCTGATGAATAACAAAGTTACTTTCCCTTTTTTACTGTCACAATCTCCATTTCCTGGGATTTTTATTTAGTTACTCTCACTTTTCTATTCAGCACCCATCCGGAGATCGATGGGCACTCCCTTATTCATGGAAGTCACCAATGCTGAACTGGAATTAGCTGGCTGTGTTGGAATACTGTGGCAATATCCAGAGTGAAACCTGTGCGCTACAGAGTCTGGCTTCCCAAGACCCTGTGAGCAGGAGGGCTGAGAGACAAGCTCTCAACAGCATGCCTTGTGTGCATTCGCAAACTGCTCTCTCCATCCCCAGCAAAGAGCTTCAGTGCAGAGATAGGGGAAGAGCTTTCTCCTGATCAGCAAAACAGAGATCTTTCTGATTCCACCCTTTGAAACTTGTCCAAGTGTTTAAGAAATTCTGGAATTCACTGATGTCATAGAATCATAGAATGGTTGGAGCTGGAAGGGACCTTAAAGCTCATCCAGCTCCAACCCCCCCGGCCATGGGCATGGACACCTTCCGCTAGACCAGATTGCTCAAAGTTCCATCCAACTTGGTTTTAAACACTTCTAGGGATGGGACATCCACAACTTCTTGAGGCAACCTGTTCCAAGACAAGGTAAGAAGGCATAAAGGAGCTTTTCCTTGAGATCCTGGGAACCAGACTTGTTTTACTCATCATCTTTTTGAAAGGTTCTAGAGCACTCCTCTTGTAAAGTTAATCTAAAGGTTATGAAGAGATGTTAAAGAATAGGCTTTCTTGTCTGTGCACTGACAGACCATTCTCCATAGACTCAAATGGTGCCTTGGGGCCTGTGCTGAATTTTCTGACTTGGGTCCAGACATTAGCTCAGCTTGACTGGCACTCTCCTCCTTCTCCTGAAACTTCACCTCTGCTCTCCTGAATTCTCTTTATCCATTCACATCCCAAGGAGAATGCTGTGACACTTACAGCCCACCCCTGTTCTGGGGGCAAGAGCATTTCCTTCATGTCATTGTGCAGGACAACATAGCTTTGAGAGTTAACAAGTATTAGGTTCTTTCAAGGTCCTTTAAGCATTTTGTAGATATTTTGGTAGCTTTCTATTGATTTAAGGCAGAATATTTCCATTCTCTTTGATACTTGAAAGAATTCTCTAACAAATGGTGACTCAGTACCCAAAATCTTTCACTGAGCTTCAATCTCTTCTCCAGAAACAATTTGTGCCATTCTCTTCCCAGCTTGTGAGATGTGGTGTTTCTTGCTCCCGTCAATGTTCTGGTCAACTGGATTTTCATTAGCATTAGACAAAGGGGAGGTTGAACCAGCTCTCAGCTCTGAAGATAAGTAAACTGAAAATTTGAGTGAACCTGGTCCAAGAGCTCATGGAAATGACTGGAAAAGCTCCCAATGCTTTTCATAGCCTTGTGGCAAGCTTCTGCTTGAACACAGAATAAATCAAATTAAATCAATCTGGATGAGGAGGGACTTGCATACTTCTATCGAGATGACACAAGCAGGGACTAACAGAGGATGCTGAAGGAGAGAATTGGACAGAGACGGGAGAAAGGGGTTGGTTTTAGTGGACAACAGTCTGAGAACTGTTCTCAGTTCTCATTTAGAACCATATGGACCTACAGAACAGATTAGGGGAACTGTCTGTCTTTAGCCTTATTGGAAACAAATGCTAGAGGGAAATTAAACAGTTTAGCAATCATTAATACAGTCTTTCCAGTTCCACTAAAATCTCACCTAAGGCAACACATTTTGCTTCCTAGATTGTGACTATACTCAGCACACATGGGAGTTATTATTAGACATTTTGAAGAAAAAGAAGTACAGAAGCTCAAAATAGAAATTTATTTTTTTCCCCACATATTGCACAAGCAGACATGAAGAGAGACAGCCCCTGGACTTGGGAATCTGTAAAGCAGTGGGTAGGAGACGTGAAGTACAGTTCTTGTCATTGCTATAGAAGTGCAGGATTGGAAGAAGACATGCACATGATCAAAGAGAATTAATGGCAAAGCTCAAAGTTGAAGCAAAGTATGGTGTTCTCCATTACTGTTGCTTAATCATAAGATCTTCTTGTATCCTTGAAGTTTCCTGATAGGACCTGACTCTTCAGTAGGCACACCCTGAAAGTGATGATAATTATTGTTTATACATTTAATTTTCTACACCTAATGCTGGCTCCAGTAAAATGCACTCTAAGATCTGAGTCATCGTCTTGAAGGGTACAAAAGATCCGTGCTTCCCTGTGCATAGTCCATGTCAATCTATACAGATTTCTAAAAAAGATAGCACAAGGATGATGAAATCAGTGCAGGAAGATGCAAGGAAAACTCTATTGAGACTCCAGTTCTGGCTCCAGCATTGCCTGCATGCCAGAATTTGTGCTACTTGGTCATTGTAGAGAAATCCAATCAAGGCCATTTCTCATTATCTGTGTCCTCAGAAGTGTGGTCATTAGGCACTGCCAACAAAGGTTTTAGCTTTGATCAGGCACTGAGGATGGAGTCTCTGGTCACAGTCACAGCGGGTCAGCCCACCTCACTGGCTGTTTATGAAAGCCATTTTCCGAATCACAGATGGAAAATGCATTATGAGATCTTACTATTACAACCACAAGGACCGCAGAGGCTGATCTTGTCACATCACTTGCAAAACCCAACATGTGGAACTCTGCCTGGCCAGCTGGCAGTCCAGACGCTTTGTTCTTCCCCACTACTTATCAAATCAAATCCATTCTGGTAAGCTAGACCATGTACTTTAGTAATCATCCCAGATTGGATGTAAAGAGTCCAAGTGATGACAAATTCACCACTTCCCTCAGGAAATGCTTTCAGCTATCCCTTTCCTCAAATCTTGAAAAAAACACCTCACGTCTACTTCCAGTTTGAATTTTATGGCTTTGATCTTCTGACCTGGCCTTTATTAGCGTTTTGTTTGTGGGGAATTAGGCCTTCCTGCTCTTGGACACATTTTTCCTCAGGAGATTGGTAAAACATCATAGTGCCCCTAACTTTCTTCTTATAAACTGTGTGGGATCCTGAGGAGTTTCTTGTGCTATAGAGTATCTCAAAGATTGTATATCATTCCTGTAGCTCATTTCTGAGCCTTTCCGAGTCTTTATGCTTCCTTCTCGAATGTGGTCATCCGGTAAAAGTTTTGTTGGTGCCATGTCAGTGAGAAAATCATGTTCTTTTCTGCTACTCCACATCTCCTTAATTATCTACTAGGAGCAATAAGTTAGGCTTTCTTTGCCTGGAGCCAGCTTCCAGTGAATTATCTGTGTAACCCATCATAGCTCCTCAGAGTCACTACTTTCTAGAATACAACCTCATAGATAGGTAAAGCTTCTCTATATGGACTACTCTCTGCCGTATTCATCTACAACAGACATTATAACATGCATCACCTGGTTGTTGCTTGATTATGAATAGCAGAGATTGTTTTGTATCACTGATCTACTCTTACTGCCATTTTACTTTTCCAGTTTTCTACACAGATACTCTTCAGCATACAGAGCATGGAAATGCTGTTTTAGCATTCTGCTGTCTTCCAGAATAGGAATGGCTCACGTTCCAGTCCACTTCCTTCCCCTGCCTCACCCACATTCAGATGAAACTATTATTTTTCTCTATGTGTGAGCCAACTAGGTTTTAATACATTTTTTTCCCTTTATTTTTTTCCAGTCTGCGTTGTGCTAATATCCTGCACAGTGAGCAAACTTTTGGAAACTCTAATCTGCATTACTATTTATTTATTTATATGAAAGCAGTGACTTGAGGCTTCAGAGGGGTTAGGCACTGTACCTAAGCATGCAACAAGACTGTCAATGGCATCAAGTGATTATAATCTGAGCAGAATCTAGGGAGAAGATAGGCAGAACCTAGGAAAAAGTATTTCACAATAGCTTTGTTTTGCACATGGGGCACACAACATGGAGACGTTCAGAAAAAGGATTCATGTGGCTCTGGCTTAGCTGTCAAAAGCCAAACTTTCCCAGCAACTGAGTAGCAGGAAACACCCTCACCCCAACCTTTTGACCTCACTATTGCCTGGCATTCAGGTTTGATTTACAAGTATCTTGCCTTTCTGTTCCCTTTTCCCTGGCCTTTGCCATCCTTGCTCTAATTCTCAGCCATCTGGTCTCATCTCAAACACACACTTACCTGTGTGGCTTTAGCCATGGTAACTTATTCCACAATAGCAAATGTCCTCCTGGATGATGGGATTTTGGCCAAGAGCTCCATTCTTTACTTTAAGATTATTTCCTGCCACTGAGACATGAAACTGCTCTTTTCCGGCTCTCTATTCCCTTTTCATAGCAATGAAGCCTCCTTTCTTGTGAGACACCTCTCAGAGGACTCCAGATTATGTAAAAATGTGAATCTCCACACTGTGAGAGTTTTGCATCTGGTGTCCTTTATAGTGTCTATGTATTGTAGTGAGCACAAAAATCTGCTCCCAGAAGATAGATGCAGAATCCCAGCCTCTGCCCATGCACCTGCTCCTTTAAACAGTCCCAAGGCAAGCCAGCTTTTCCACAGCTGGCTAGCAGATGGGGAAAGGTGAGAACAGACAGGCTGCTGTTCAGGGTTTCTGTAGCAGAGTAGTAGGATTGCACTAAGCTCCTCTTAACACATTATGCAGAATCCTAAGTCTTTAGCTGAACCAGGACTACAATCCTCTTACGCGTCTTTGCTGAAATTCCATGAGTTACACGCACGCACGCACACACACAGAAGGCACAGAGGAGCCTTCAGGAGCGGCTTACCCCTTGCAGGTGACAAACGACACAAGCAAGTTTGTGCTGGAAAGCCCTCGAGCCATCAGTCACCCACTGACGAGAGATGGCTTTTGGCTCCCCGAAGCTTAAGGCATGTTGTGATTGCCTTCTTTTTATTTACGGGTAACGGAATCACTTGTTAAGGTTGGCTTGTCCTTTCTTGCTGGGGATTTTTGTGTGTGTGTTTGTTTTCACGTGAAGTCTTTACCTCCCTTGACTTGCAGAAGTAAGGCAACTTGTGTTTGAGTGACAGTCTGTAAGAGATGTTTTCAGTCAGTGAAGCTCACCTCCATGCAGGACAACAGGACAAGACTGGGGCGCTGCAGCTAAGGTGGACATGAGTGCCAGCACTGCATGTGCATGTGTGAGTGAGAGATCCTGAACTTTTTCCCAGAGCAACTGCAATGAGCAGGGGTTTATAATAGCTGTCAGTGTTCTCCTCCTTCATTGCAGTACTTTGATATCATAAGTAGTAATTGGCCATTTATTTAAGTCAGGATTTTCAAAATTTACTTGGGATTTTCAGTGCCCACCCATCTAGGGACTGGCACTGAACTGCAAAACCCCAATTCAGACCATTTCAAAGTGACTCACATTGAGGTTCCAAGCCACATGGCCAAAAAAATCTATGGAGAGAAACATGGGTCCTCTTCTAAGGAGCTGACATTCTCTGCTGCCCTGAAACCCCAAAGGTGTGATTAGCTGGAATCCCAGGTTTGTGCTGGAACAAGGCCTACACACGCAATGCAAGAACTGACCGAGATGAACAGAAGGAAATGAACCTTGGGTTCTCGCTGCTTACCAGCGTGGTACATTTTTAATGTATTTTGTTTTTTCTGCTTCCTGGTAGGGTCTCCCTACCTGTCCTCTCCTCCATGCAAGCTCTGGACAGTGTCTTCACCCAAGCTGTTGTGAACAGCCTTGTGTAGCAACTGAAATGGAAGAAGAAGGTGGCCTGTGAGCCAGCTGGCTAGGGAAGAGTTAGATAAGTGGCATCTTGAGAGCCAAATAAAGTCCTGAGGGTTTCTGAGGTTGGCCTCCAAGGCCTCTCAGTGTCTGCCCATGGCGCCAGGCCTGCAGGCACATGTCCTTCTGCTCAGCAGGGTCCCCTGCTTAAAGCCCTGCCAACCAAGGGGACCTCGAGGCCCATGGGGACAGTGGTGTTGCCAGTGCCCAGAGCCATGGAAAAGCAGTGGCTGTCTCTGTGCTGAGCCTTTCCCCTGCAGGGCTACCTCAGATCCTGCTTGCTGGGACTGCTGGAGGCTCAGTGCCAGTTATGGGCGGGTTGTCCTGTGGGAAGCCATAACCCAGGGAATTGCAGCTCTGTTCATGTTGAGGCATTCTTGGTACATCAAAGCTTTTGTTTCATCTTCCCAGCTATGAGATATTTTGAGTCTTACTGTATAACTTCGAGACTGTGTCAGTGTGCCTGGATTTTTATCAACAGCATGCGTGCTTAAAAAACATAGCCAGCAGTGCCAAAAGCAGTATGGTGCACTCATCGCAGTAAACATCTGCAGACAGGATTATACAGAACACTTCTGGCATCTATGCCTCCTTTACACGATCCTTTTCTTTTCTTCCCTTTGCAGCAGCAGAAGGCTGGCCACCCTTCACACTTCCCTGTCACTGGGGCTAAACACCAGCCCTGTCCTCTGGTGCCGTGACCTGAGTCTCAAGCAGCCTACGCAAAGCAGGTGTTCATGAAGAGACCATGGAGCTGCTGCTGAACTGCGAATAGCTCCAAGGCCTGCAGAAATGCTCTACTGTGCCCTTGCATTGCCTTCAGCAGGGCTGAATGGGTACAAGAGCCCAGTTTTATACCTGCCAAGGACTGTTTTGAGGCGGTGGCTCTGTTGCATGAAGCTTGGGTGTGTGAAGCCTCACCTAAATATCTTATTCCTTTAATGACTTAAGGTGTCCACTCTCTTTGCATGCATCTGTGGTGGGTTTCACAATCTTGTCTGCACTGCCTTGTCTTTCCACTTGTGGCCTTGCTGGGTGCCGACAGTGGTGAGATGCTGATTGCAGTGCTGCCTGGCTGCAGGCCAGTGCATGCAGCAGTTGCACCTAAAGCTCTGCCTGACAGCATCCCTTCCCCTGTCAGTTCATATCGCCTCACATGCAGCCCTGCTACTGGTGCTGCCACCACCACTCTGTCGAGATATAGAATATCTCCACCATTATTCCCTTAGCAGCTCTGTCATCTTGCCTCCTGCCCAGGTGAGCTGGTCCAGAGCTTTTCCAGCCCTACTTCCACCATTACATCCTTCAGCTGTCCACAATACCTCTGGCTATGGACTTATGCTGCTGTGTTGTTAAGTCACTGTTTTTTTGGAATCTCAGTGGAGATAGATAGGGTTCAAAAGCCTATGTTTGTGTTGGTATTGACTCATGGTTTAGGAACAGATATTCACTGAAGTATGAAGGCTCATTCCTAACTTATTTCAAGCATAATATCTATAATCCCTAGGACTCTGCTGACATGTTTGGTACTTACTGTCCTGACTGGTCCAAATAGCACTCACTATACAGGGAATCCATCAGAGGATTGTTTCTTAGCTAGATGTCTATGGTGCACTTCATCAAAGCAAAGCTCATGAACACCTGGGGACAGTGCTTTTGGGAAGGAAGTGCTCTGCTGAAAAAGATCCCTCCTGAAGCTGACCATAAATGCAATAATGCAAGTAAGACTGTACTGGTTACAAGAAAGGGGAAGAAACTCTTGTGATTCCTGTGGTACTGCGTTATGATGCTCCACTTTTCCTTCAGGAAACTGAAAACTGAAGAATGGTGATTTTTCTGAAGATCACCTGCTGACCTGGTGTCAGAGCCCAGCTATCAGCTTGAGATCCAAAGCCGTGTTCTCTGTCTCAGCCGTCGCGCTGTACACGGGAATTGAAATCCTGGCATTGTACCAGCTCTAATTTTTAACGAACAAATCAATCGGAGCTAACCTACCCATCCCTGTTTGAAGCTGGGCCAAGTCACAGCCGAGCACCATTTATGAAATAGCAACTGAAGATCGAGAAACTGAACTACTGTGTTTATTCAGCTTGAGGTGAAGTCTGTCACCAGATAATTGCAAAGGGGAATGAACTTTTTCCAGTAAGGTCAGTTTTACTGTTTCATCCCTTGCAAGCTGAGTTCATAGTTCCTGTTTGTTAACTGCAACTGAGTTGCACACAGAGGCTTTGTGCTGGGGGATCTCTCTGAGAGGTAGGATGAAACAGTGCCTGTCCCAAAGAATTTACAGGAGAGGATGTTTGCTTCATGCAGGTTAGTAGGAGGGCTTTTTGTTTAAGCAAAACAATTTCCTTTGCTTCTGTAAGGAAACACTCGGATTAGGGTGTTTTCTATGGGATGTGAGTCTGAAGCAGGGCATAAAGAGGACTCCTTTTGTGGGGGAAAGAGCAGGGAAGCAAAGAAAGATTTGGGCAGAGAGGAGATGTGGCATAGTTTGGCAATGAAAGGCTGCTGAAGCAGAGGGGATTGAAAGGGGCTGAGGCCCAAAACCAATGCAACACAGCAAATAAAAAGTCAAGATCAAGCATTCTGGAGGAGTGTCTCTGGCAAAGAAGGCTGCTTGTGCTGTTGGCTGCATGCAGCTGTGATCTGCACACTGTCTGTCCCAAATCTACCAGCAGTTTCTCCTGAACTGGAATCATCTACAGGGAGGCTGCCAAAACCGCTTTCCTGGACACTCAGCAGAGATGTTGGTTGAGCTTCCACTGGAGAACTGGCCTGGCTTCTGGGAATAGATCTGCTCCAGTCACACCCCTTTCATGCTTACTGCTCTTGGAGTGGCCAAACTATTGTTTGCTGGGCCTGAATTGCAGAGCCATGTGTGTGGAACTGAAACAGAATTCCCCCACCCTAAGAGCTGGGCAGCAAGTCCTCATGTCCTCAAACTTGCTGGGGGTGAGACGGTGCTGCCAAGCGTGTGTGTATGGATGGTCTTACTCACAAAGGCTTCAAATGACTTGCTGTGTGGCACACTGAACTGCAGCAGCACCTGGATGTTGTTAATAGTCTCAGAGCATTGCTGTAAGTTTGGTTTGCCATACATCAGATCTGTCACTTGCAGGCTCTGAATCCCTCCATGCTATTACCTGTCATGCCCATATTCTGCACTTAGTACCTCACTCTTTCAAAGATTTTATATTCCCATACATCACACCAAGGTCAGAAACATAATTCTTCACTGATCAGGTGCTATTCATTCTGGTCATAGCAGACATCTGAATCAGCCTAATGGCTCCATAGTGCTGTTGTCCATTCTGAGTCCGAATGTGATTATTATCAGTTCCTCCAGAGAAATACTGCAAGATATTCTGCAGTGGTTGTTTCTGGACTAAGCAAGCTTGGGGGCAAATTCCTTCTCAGTCTCATGGCCTTGGAATCAGTTTATCAGAAGCAATAAGGGACATTTTTCTTTCGGGAGCCTGACATGTTTGAAATAGTTCCTATTCCTAAACAACATTTGGAGGCTACTTACTTCTTAAAAAAAATCTTCCTTAGCTCTTGTGCCCCATAGCACCCTGAGACTGTGATTTCCAGCTGATCTGGTAAGATGACAGTAAGGTCATGTGCAGTGTTCTGGGGTGGCTTCTTGCTGTTGGGTTGTAGAACTGGGAGTTCAGGATATCTCTTTTCTGTGGCTTGTTCAACATTTCTATGACAGCTCCTTCTGTCTGTCTTCCCTCCAAGTCAAACATTATTCACTGCTTTTCCTGGACGTTGGCCCTAGAGTCCAGTTCCTCTGGGTGCAGCCATGGCAGCAGGGCTATATACAAGCGTGGCAGGGAAATCCTTCCTCCCACTTCTCCCAGATCTCCATCATCATCACTTCTCCAGAGTTCAACAGGATGTCAGAGCTCCAAAAAGGAGTCATGGTGATAGAGATGTTTTTGAGGGCTGCACATGAACTGTTCTAGCCTTTTTGACAAAGAAGCTCTTGCAGAACTTGGAGGAAGCCAAAGAGAGAAATGTTAAAGCTAGCCTCCCAGCAGGAACCCCAAAGTAGTGAGTGGCTGCACCATCCAGCCTGTCTTGATGCAGTTTTCCACTTCATTCCTCAAGGGATGCCAGAATAAGCGCAGTGTGCTTGAAGACAACATGCCACTGGAATTGTGTGACACAGTGCTGACAAATCCTGTCCCCACAATAATTCAGTAGCGGTCCAGTTTGACTTCATCTAGCTCTCTGATGGCAGCCATTGCCCTAAGCAGCAAGACTCCTGGAGCTGCGAAGCAGGACTGACGACAGCACATGTTCTTCTGGACACAAAGGTCAATGCTGGCTCTCAGGAAACCTGAGTGTGTGCTGAAATGGAAGTGGAAATGGTGCCTTTTCATTAGCACACAGGATTACTGGCATGTGCCTGCTTCTGTGCCAACAGGCAGTAATGTATGTCAGAGTGTGCCGATCAGCAGACACTGTCTAACCCTGCTGTTGTACAAGGAGTAAAATTATTGAGTTGGGGAACTAAAGGTCAGAGAATGAGAATGAAGTTGTCTGTTGCGGAGCTGCAGTGCTCTGCGGAGATCGCAGGGGACAGTCCCCTCTGGTGCCCTCCTCACTCTTGCTCCTGAGGACCTGACCAGTGTTCTTCCTCAGATCTAGATGCCTGTGTTCAAGGGGGAGGCTATGAAGACCCCCAGCTGGAACAGAAGGAGGAAGACCAGTTTCAGCTCCACATACTTTTGCCTACTTGTGCTATATCTGGTTAGGTCATAGACAGATATTAGAGCCCCATCAGTTTCAGGCCACTGTCGAAAGCCAGGGCTGGTGCCTGTCAAAACAGGTGGAGGTTCTTCAAGGCATTTCCAAGGATCTCCAATGAACCCTTCTCCCCTACAGCCTGTTACAGGCCTTGCAGTGTGACTGTACCATGGAGTGCAAAAGAATGGGCAGCACTCAAGAAAGAAAGAATATTTCTGACATTATTGTGCTGTAGTGCTGCAGGCACAGAAAATGGATCTAAAAGCAGAAGGGGCAGGTGGGTGTCCAGACGAAAGATAAAGTGAAGGAAAAGGGGAAATGTGGGAAGAGAGTCTGAAGGAGGCAATAAGCCCAAGTCATTTCCCTGTATCAGCTCTTCATCATAAGCAAAAGTTTCCATCCCCAGGTCTTGTCTCTCTTTCCCATTGCATGAAGAACTGAGGACTCTGAAGATCATTTAGTTCACAGAATGAAGAAAGGGATTGCTGCATTACTCTATAAGGCCTCACGGAAGAGTTGGCTGTTTAAGACTCTGTATGGACTCTGAACGGAAGTGCCTTTGAGCAGCCTTCAACTGGAAGGACTAATCTGTGGTCTGAGGTATCCTGGGAGGGGGAAACAGGGTTCTCAGGATTGTATGAGGCCCACAGAGACTGAATATCTAATTAATTTCTCCAAATGCAGAATTGCCTATCTTCTGCTTTTTTTCTTAATGATCCAAAAATAGTGGGAGGGAACTAAAAGCTGAGGCTAATGCACAACAGCCCTGTTAATCATTTAGTAGTGTTTGGTTGGTGCCTGTAATGTGTGCGTGGAGATGGATCCAATGATCTCTGAACTTCTGGCTCCCATCTGGAACCTCCTGCTGTGCCCAGACTTTGTTCAGACTTTGTTTACCTTCAAATGGCCATCTGGCCTGTCACCGGGAAATGCATCAGTACATGTATTGATCTGTGCAATTGATTTTGTGTCACTTTCTCCTCTGGGAGTGCGTTCACATGAGAATAACTCAGAAAATACCAAGTTCAGAATACCATTGTGGACCCCCACAAGAGTCCTCTGCCATGAGGGCATCTCCCTACTGCCAGTGAAACTCTCTGTAAAGGAAATGGGTGTTCAAATACCAGTATCTGTTGGTACACTGTCCAGCCAGGACTGAAAGGGTTAAAGACCTGGGAGGTACAAACTCATTTATTTTTGTTTAGGCCAAATGATACATTTCTGTTTAGCTGATGTGCCTGGAAAACATCATGAGGATGTCTTCTGAGATCCAGCACACTGGGGTCCTTGGGCAACGTTTGCTTGACTATTGAAGGAACTTGGAAGAAGTGGTCTGTTCCTTAGGCCGGGTGGTTCACCTGCTGGTGTCTCCTGGGTTCACATGGAAAGGCTGGCATTCAAACCCTTTCCCTGCAGCGGGTCGTCTACAGATGTCTGGGATTTCCCCGCCACCACCACTCCCTTGGGAGCTCTGCCATCCCCCTGGCCCTGGGGAGGTGCTGGTTATAGGGAGGGAGCTGGAAGGAGGGTGGCAAGAATGGGAGTACTTTGGAATTTGCAGGCAAGGATCCTGAGCTGGTTTTAGCTCATTAAGCCAGCTCCCAAAGACACAGGGAGTGAGAGGCTCTCTGATGGGAACAGCTGGGATCATCAGGTGATCTGGGAGTGCACTCATCTGGGTACAGCCCTGCACACTTGTAGCGTACCTCATCTCAGAGCTGCTGCTTCCATCATATGGGTTTGTCCACTCTGCAATGTCTGGGGTCTGTTCAGGCCATAAAGCAAAGCCTGATGGTATATAAAGCTCAGCATTCCAAAACATCCCCTTGGCCCTGAATGGAGGTGAATAAGACCTGATAGAAAAACTAGTAGAGGAAGAAAAGACTGCTTGTTTTAAATGGTCACTGAGAGAACAAAACCATTTTCTCAGACCTACTGTCCACCATTCCTGAAAGTAAGACACATCTGATGGACAAAAGGAAGCACAGTCCTATAGCCATTCCTGTTTCCATCCAGTGGGTGGCACAACCTATAACCCCACACCATAATCTGCTGTAATATAGGCCCTAACAGAGGTGCCTTGAGTGTCTTACCATGTGGCCATGGAGCATGACCTTTCTTCAGCTGACACTCAATTTCGTTTAAGAATAGAATGTGCTAAAAAGATTTCAAAGAGAGCCAAGGGATGAGGTAAAAATAATAGGAGGAGCATTTTCAGAAAGAATAAAAACAAACAGTGGCATTAGAGAGATATTTATTTATGGGCTTACAAAAAGAATGGGTGGAAATCTGCTAACAGACAAGTTTTTTGTCCCTATTGTGTTCTTCTGTGGATGTCTTATATTTTGCTAGTCCCTTTTCTCCACTGTGTATGAACCGGAGGACTTGCTAACAAGTGAAACCAAACTTTTCCATCCTCCTCACCTCAAATTTGTCTGCAAAACCCAGAGTTAGGCAGCTGGAGCGTGTTTTCAATAGATCTGAGGACATCTGACACTATTCACCCAGGCACACTGAGCTTCTAAAGAGGGCTGCTCCACACGGATTTTGGAGTACCAGTGTCGAAGGCACCAACATTTGAAAGGATGGGCTGCACTAAGCAGCTGTCCTTCTGCTGCACTATAAGGGAGGGAGCAGGACTGAATCCAGCCCTCAGCTACTCTAAAGCAGCAGCTTTAGCCCTGGTATTCACAGTCAGCACCTGCATTTGGCAGCAGGTTAGTCTTCAGGCATTTTTTGGACAACAGCCTTTAATTTAAAGGCTCTCAAACTTGCAGCCCTGCCCCAAGTTTCCCATCAGCCATGCCAATGTGCAAAGGAGGCTGTGTGGGAGCTGATCCCATAGAACCGGGTATCACTTACTTCTTTGTCTGCACCTCCCTTTTTTATCTTCTCAGCTTTTCACACAAATGGCCTGCACACTCCAAGGGAAAGCGGTCTGATGGGGAGTACCTCAGTCCCTGCCAGCTCTGTGAAAGCACACAGACCTTGCCACAGATGTTAGCAAAGGTTCCTTGCTGACAACTCAGTTGGCACCTTTTTCCTGCTGCCCACCTGGAGGTCACCCCATTGAAAAGGCTCTGGGGATAAATCTCCACTGCACATTCATAATTCACGTGTGTTCTTCTAAGCTAGCTCCCCTTCTTCCTTCCCCTTCCCAAAGACAGTTTTTTCCTCTTCTGCATCCAGCCCAGCAGCAGCAGGCAGAGGCTGCAGCCATGCAAATGCAAGCCAGAGTATTTAGTTTGAGCAAAGACACTGGAACCAAGATGAAGGGAGGGACAAAAGTCCCCATTTACTGCTGGGAGTCTCAATCTCAGGACTCATGCGTGAATAATAAGACTAGACAAATAATATCCTAATTGATATCAGACATATTCAGTGGTCATTTCAGCTGATGGATGCTTTTCCACCGAATTCATTGTCCTGTGGGTTAGGACCCATGGACAGAGGGTGCAAACAGAAACCAGAGCTGTAAAAGCTAACAGAGACCCCCTTAGGGAAAGAGCTGTCTTGCAGTACCACGTGTGAGGAGAAGGCACTCCTTTGAGAGAAAATGAGTAAGGGAGGTGCTGGAACTGATCCTTCGTCCTTGCAGTGGGCTGGGTGGACAGAACATGAGATTTGGGGTATTTGGGGCAATTCCCACTGAGTAGAAAGTGGCTCTGCAATGAGCTCCATTTCTTTCAGGGTCTGAACCAGTTTTAAAAAGAAGATTGCAGGCTTGAGGGGCTGAAGGGCAATGTCTCTGTAACTTGTGGAGAGCAGGCAGGTTGTAGGACCAACACCTGTTTTCAGGCATTAGTTTCTAGTGGAAAAGGCTTCGGTGTCAAATCCTGACTGCACTTTAAAGACACTGCTTGAGACTTAAAAAGACCCTTTTTTCCTTCCCTCCCTCTCCATCTTCCCCACTTTATTCCCAAACTCCTACCCTCTCTTCCCGCTGCCCCCAGCAGGCAACCAGCCCAGCTGGGGCCTGTGTGTGCCGTGGCAGGGGTCAGAGAGGCTGGTATGAGCTGGCTGTCGCATGGGTGAAACAGCACGTATGCACCGCCGTGCTGCGCCTTGTGCCTTTGGTTGCACAGCAACCCAGGGACATGCGCTCGGGTCCCAGCCAGCTGCTGGGGCCAGCCCTGCTGGCACCTGGTCCTCAGCACCCACCAAAAGCTGGAGGGCGGCGAGCATCCCTGATGTCAAGGGAACGCTCAGCTGACGGTGCCTGATGCAAGGCCTGGGGAGTGCACAGTGAATGCTCCAAGTTCTTGGCAGGCCAAAACAAGGGCTGCTAGTTTATTTATTTATTTTCGGTGGGGAGGAGGGGTATAGGAGAGAGAAGGTTATGATTTAAATATCTATCCTGTTGCCAACCAAAAATGTCAGCGGGGTGTTAAATTACTATTGACTTTGCAGGTCAGCATTTGGCCCCTGCTTGTCCCCTAAGTCAGTTCTCCCTGCAGTGCCTCACTCAGCCATCAGAGCTGCTATAAAGGGAAAGCAAGCCTCACTGGCTGATACTGGAGGTGTTTCATTCCCCCCCTCCCCAGCTGAACCGGCTGGCCTTCAATAGCAGGGGAGGATGGGGTGCTGTGGTCCCCCCAGCCCGCCCTCCTGACAGACCTGCCCGTCACCAGAATGCTCCTTTTGATTCAGAGTTTATAGCCTGCCCTCTGCAAAACCAGCTTGCTTCCCAGCAGGCCCAGCAATGGGTACTCCAGGCAGGGGAGGGTGCCAAGAGCGGGCAAGGGGAGCAGAGTTGTGCTCTGGCCGCCTTCTCACTTAAGCCCAGTTTTGGATCCTTTTCCCTGCCATGCCCCCTTAGCATTTGGCCAATGCCAGATGCTTTCTCTTTCAGACTATTTCATGACTTTCGAAGGGTTCCAGGCTTTAACCTCTTCCTCCCTTCTTCCACAAACATTGGGGTTGCGGTGCCTGCTCAGCTAGCCTTTTCATGGGGTGAAATAAGATGAAATGTCCTCTGCCACTGCCTAGTGTTGCCTTTCATGGAACTCTCTAGCAGGGCTCTTTCCAACAGTTACAGGGCACGCAGGGGCAGTGTAAGGTAGGATGTGGGCTCAGATGTCACCCTTGGCTGATCTTGAGCTACCAGTGAAGTACAGAGATGAAGTACCTAGCTGGAATCATGTTGCCAAGGGCTTTGCTTTATGGAGGATAAGGTCTTGTTGAAGGGGTCTCCTGGCACTACCATGTGTAAGGGAGTGGAATAGGTGAGGCAAAGGGACCCTTAAACAAAGGGGGTGAAGGAGAGCAGGAGAGCAGTAAGAACCTACATAGAGATAGCTCTCTTTCCCTCACCTAGGGGTGGCCAGCTGACATCAAGAGCCCCAGGTCTTGTGCTGCAGTCAAGCTAGCTCTGGAAACCACACTGGGCAGCACTTAATCCTGTGAATAGGCCCATTTGTCCTATGGGATTTGAAAGCAAAGCTCTGTGTACTGTGTGTTAGAAGTGGGGGAGGCACACTAGGAAAAGGAGGGTCACTTTGCAAAATCAGGGGCTATGCATTAGCAAAGCTTGTGCCAAATGAAAAAAGTTAATGAAAAGCAGTGTGACCCTGCAATGACTTGGCTTGCTAAGCCTGTGGGCCCTGTTTGATTTTGCTTCTGATTAATATTATCAACCATTTTGCTAATGTCTCTTAAATTAAGTGATCTGCATGGGTAAGCTGTATAGCATGACCTCACCAGCGTAGGAGCGTGGGATCAGTAGGTAGCATGGACTGAAGCAAGGGAGGGTGTTCTGGGCTCTGGATGATGCCTGCATGCTGAGGCAGTGGTGAAGAGACATCCAGGAATCCACAAATTAGAGTGTGTGGAGTAAATGAGGAGGCACAATTTGTTCTGTGCCTCCTCCAATCAGTGTATCAGGGAGTTCCAGTTGTTCCAGCCCAAAATCACCACTTTGTTGAGCTGAGACACTGGGAACAGCAGATTATCATCAAACTTTCATCACCCAGGGCTAAGGACGAACAAGAGAAATTTCAGCCTGGGGGGAAAAAAATCCCAACAACTCCAAATGGTTTTGGACGCTTGTAGAAGCCAATGAAAAGAAATGCTTAAAATTAAAGTGCCGCGTTAACTATTAAAGCATTCAACATGTAAGTGCATCCTGGCAAGGAGGAGAGAAATTTCATGGTCTGATATGGTCAGTGCAGGTTTCCAAAAAAGCATCTAAGTACATCGTCAAATGGAAACTTATCCTTGTTCCAGCAGTGTATTGAATAAGGGCACTGTGAATCAAAAAGCCATTTGGTTGCCATTAGATTTAAAGGACCCTTCTTTTTCAGCAGCTCTTCTGCTTGCAGTTTACAGCCACAGGAGTGAATCAGGCTTGACTGTGGGCTGTGTCTCCTGTGAAGAGGTAGTGGCAACTTTGTGCCCCTCTTGCTGGTGCTTTCCTGTCCCCCTTCCTGGATGGAGAGATCTGATCAACACTACCATGTGACAAAGTGGTCCCAAGTATACGGGACTGTACGGGCCTGTACTTCCCCAGCTTCAGCTTACCCAATTGTGGTACATATCCAGAACATATTGCACATCAGTGCATATTGCAGAAGGCCAATTCGTGACATACCCTTCTACTCTATCTCTAGGAGTGTTCACTCCCAGCTTCCTACAGCCTTATTGCACAAGCAAGGTATGGTGGCCAGGGCAGGAGTTGTGCCAGTTTAAGCCCCAAGCTGGATGTCTACTCATTACTCTGGTATTTCTGAAATCTGTGCTGCCTCTTCCTGTTTTGTTTTCTTGTGAGTGAAAAACAATTTCTCTTCTCTTCATCAGATCTTCTCCTTCCAATTCCTCTAATAGCTTGCACCTCTTGTCTCTCCTTTCATCACCATCCTCCTCCACGTCATGGTTGGCTCCCTCTTCCATGCCTGATCCTGCCTTGCGTGTTGGTATCTGCACAATCTGCATAGAAAACTACTTGGGAAGGAGGCTGGTCTTGCTTGCTCTTTGTCTAGCAACAAGTACATCTCTTGTGCCATATAAATAATTAACAGGCATCTGTCAAATGCAGATGAGAGCATACCTACTTTTGAAGCCTCTAGCTACTGCTACTTCCACGATAGTGCTCTCCTTCCCAGGATGTGTGAGGAGACGTGGTAGAAGGATAGCTGGCTGTGGTACAACCATCACTTTGGGGAAACTACCCTGTAAGGGATGGGCTGTAAAGCTGAGTCATGGTTACAGGGAAAATGTTCAGCAACTCTTGCTGCCTCGTTGTGTAACTGGTCCAAGATCTTTAGTGGTTGCTCTTTATTACTTTGCTGCATCAGACTAAGGGAAAATGCTAGCTTTGATGAGTTGACAACTGCTCACTGAATTACAGTAACTACTAGAAACACCAGCAAGGGTGATTTTAGAAAGAACAGAAACAGATACATATTTGTGTATTAGGTCCTCAGCAATTTTAGCTGGCACTGACTGGGGCCTTCAGCCATAAAGGGTCACATTGCCATGGAAAGAGACTAGTTCTGCTTACAGAGGATGCTTGTGCCCTGTAAACCACAGGGCTGTGCTCTCAGGAGGCAGCCAGATTTAAGGGAGAGCTGGAAGCAGGCTGTGTCCCCTGCTTTCATGTTGCTGTAACAACCCCCCACAGTGGACAGATGCTTGCTGGCTGTGACATGGGTGGCGCAGCATTGAGACTCCCCCAGTGCTCCCAGTCTGCAGGGGTATGTGCCTTCCTCCCAGGCCCTAGTCAGACACCGAACCACTACATTGTATGCTAAGGACCAAGACAGGCCCTTTCCAGTTTCCAGTGTCTGCCTCAAAAACAGGCCAAGGCAAGCCTCATATGACTTTGGGATGCTGCACATGGTAAGGCTAATATTGGAAGGCTGGTTATCCACCCCTGTGCAGAGCAAAAAAACCGCACCCCAAAACACCAGCTCCAGAAATCTTTCCCTGCCAAGAACCATGATTTTCATGTATGATGCTGTGCAGGAGGATGGCTGCTCTGAGAGCTAACCCAGAATCAGCTGCAGGACCTAGTAAGAAGCCATTTGCTACCCCAGCAGGAAATCTGTGTGCAGCCTGAGCCTGTGTCTAATGACAGTTTGGTGGCAGGCTGGCACAGGAGCACAACTGATCCAGCTGTGTGAGAGGTTGAGCATTGTCACAGGATCAATCTCTTCCTGCAGAGCAAGGTACTTGAGAGGTGCCAGGAATATCATGGAATGATGTTTTGGAAGCCAGTTGTCTCAGCAGAGACCCCATTATGCTGATGTAGCTGCAAGAAACATCTCACTTGGCATCATGATACGAAAGCCAGAAGGGTTTTCTAAGAACCATAAGCAAGGGATGCATCTTGGAAGGTATCTGATGCAAGGACATCCCATAGTGTTTGTGCAGGATTGTGACAAAGCTTCACAGGGCACTTGGGTCAGAATGGAGCTTATCATAAATTTGTTGTTGTTATTCCAGTGCCCAGCACTGCAAGAGTAGTCCAGGTGCCCAGTGTTTCCAATACATGCAAAGGAAGCTTTCCTGAGCTACAGACTGCTCTCTGTGCTGCTGACCTAACATGTTCCTTTTGCTAACATGTGTCTGCTCAGCAGCCAAAAGAAAAGCAAAATACAGTTGAAGGGAGGGAGTGGGGAGAAATGTTATGAAATAAAAGATCAGAGGATCAAGAGCACTTTTGAGGCTCAAGCATGCCACACACAAGCTCTGGGACTGTGGTCAGCCGGAAAACATCAGTTTAAAATTCCACAATAGCCCTGGTATTTAATCCTTCTAATGCAAATTCCCCCCACCCCAGTCCTAGATCGGCACTATTACTGTGGTGGCACAACCCAAGCCTTTAAGCCCTTTTGAAGTATGCAAGAGTCCCTGTTTCTCAGCAGGAGGGCTGGGAAGCTATGTCAACAATGTCAAAAATGTTCCTGTGATTACTGTACCTTTCTGAGCAGAAACCAGGAGAGAAAGCAATTAATGCCTCCTAATCTGGCTCATAAATAAAACTTTTTCTCCATGGAGGCATCATCTCTGTAGCCCCTAATTAGGATGGCTCTCTGTCACCTCTGAGCCTGCAATAGTGGGAGGAAGAACGCCCATTATAACCCTCTGCCCAGCAGAAGAGTTAGATGTACATTTCTGAGAATGAAGCCACTTCTCTGAATGAAGTTGAGCAGTACTGTGTGCCTCTGTGATATTCTCCACGGTTCAGCTCCCAAAGCAGCCAGATATCGCACTGGGGTCTTGGCCAACCCCTGCGCTGAGCAGCTCTATTCCAAGATGTACAAAGGGTGAGGCAAGGGGAAGGAGCCAGAAGAAACAGGTGTTGACATACGATGGTGATGAGAACTGTAGACCACTCCAAGTCAGACAGAGGGAGAGGCACAATGTGTATTGGCAGATAGTCCAGCCTTATCAACAGTTGAAGTGCATGCCAAGTATTTCCACCAGCCTCCCCTGTATAAGCAGGGTGACTTCCTATCAACATCAGGAGCGAGATCTTGGAGAGCAGGGAGCTTTGCTTGCAGACCAGTTCTCAGAGGTTGTCCAAGTGTGTCTGCACTGCACGGTCACTCCAGGTCTTTGGCACACGGGTGCTTTGTCCTTGGTATCCTGTGAGCTGCAAGAGGAGCTGTCTGCTCCAGAGCTGAAGGGAAGCCTTCTTTCTTGGGTGAGGTATCTTCACTGGAGACAAGACTGAGCTGGAGCAGAGCTCAGACTATCTCACAGCCCTACATGAGAAGTTTATGTGTAAAGATCACTCGTACACAGGGAGGGAAACACGTGTGGGTGAATGGGCTGAGACGGTAGAACAAATGCACTGTATGGTAGAGGCAAGGGAAACACAAAGATGGTTAGATTAGATATTAGGAAGAAAGGTGGTGAGAACAGGTTGCCCAGAGAAGCTGTGGCTGCCCCATCCATGGCAGTATTCAAGGCCAGGTTGGATGCGGCTTTGAGCAATTTGGTCTAGTGGAAGGTGTGTCTGCCCATGACAGCGGGGTTGGCACTACATATCTTAAGGTCTCTTCCAACCCAAACCATTCTATGATTCTATGATTTTATGATGACTGTGTCTTCTGAAAGTGTGGAGGGCTGGGCATAGCTGGTGGGGTCATGTCAGGGCATAGATAAATACCTGAAGAGAGGACAAACAGGGAGGTGATGGAATGAAACTGAGACTGGAGAGTAGATGATGGTGGCAGATGTACAAGGGTAAGACAGCTGAGTGCAGCCGAGGAAAGCTGACCTTGCCATTGCAGTCCCACGCCTGCGGGGTGCTTGGAAGTAGAAAGGGCCAAAAGAAGGGATGGGGAGGCTGGAGAGGAGCTAGTCATGGTTATTGTGGTGCTGATGGAGGCGATCCACACCACCTCCTGCAGGAGGTCCAAGCAACTGTGGGTGGGCCTCACAGCTCCAACTGACAGGCTGTGGGAGACAAAGAACCTTATACAAACCTTTTTGATCAACAATAACATCAAAATTAGCCACTGAGGTGTAGCCCAAGTCCCAGCCCAGTGTCTGAGACCGGAGCCCTCCTATTGCTCTCCAGATCCAGCACCTGCACACACGCATGGAAGACAGCCCAGACTGGAAAGAAACACTAGAGGCTTGTTTTCTCAGCATCAAAACGCCAAGACATTCCAATGGGCATGCACTACCCTTGCTAAGCTCAATGCACCTTTCAAGGAGAAACATGGCTTTGCCAAGAGCTCCTGTCCATAGGGACCTAGTCCTCCCTCATCCCTGTGCAGCACTTTAAATGAACCTGCAGGAAGCACTGTAGCTGTTTAACTTCAGTAACATAAAAACCCTATCCCCAGCTGATGGGGGATAAGCCATTTTGGATCCAGTCCTACCCTGTAAGGTGCCAAGTTGCCGATGGGCTCATTCTCCCTCCATGGAATGCGGGGTGATGTAGGAATTTGTGATTCAGGAATTTGTGATATTTGTGATTTCCCCCCTGTTGACTGTGTGAGGCTGCAATGAAGCCAGGCTTGGCACTACCTTCCCCATCAGCAATTCTGCTAAGAGGAATTTGAGTTTTTATGGTCACTGATAAGATTAAACTCTTTGTTGCAGCTGGTGGAGGCAGACCCAGCTGCAGGCTGTGTAAAAGCACTGCTGCGAGGGCAGAGTGAAGGTAGCTGGGTTGCTTTCCTTGGGAATTCCCACACTTGCAAATGTTTGGATTTCATCTTGGCTGCAGTCTTAACTCCACGCTTGCTGGTCTGTGAAAGGCCTAATCCTGTGGATAAAAAGGACAGGAGTTCTCAGTTCACGTCTGGCTCCTCTTCTCACCTGGAGGGCCAGGCACCAGAGCCTGGCATAGAGTGAGGGGCCTCAGGACCCCAAAGGAGGGCAGTGCTGGTGGAAAAGGGTCAGGAAGATTGTTGGCAGCTCTTCTCTGCCGTTTTCCTCTGCTAGTACATAGAGGTGTTGCTGGGTCTAAATTATGGAGCTGTTCCTCATAACCCACTCCAATCTAATGAACTTCAAAAAGTTACTGTTTATCAAATGAACTATGGCTCTGGGCACCAGCTCTCAGGTGTGCTCAGTAAACGATAGTTTCTTCTAACGTGAACCTGTTTTTCTTCTGCCTCTGATTTGCTGTGAAGTCTAAATGCTAACGCAATGATTGGCCTCTGGCCAGATGCACCCTGAGAGATACTTCATCTTTTGTGGGAAATACCTTCCTTGACCTCACAGACCACCCATGGAGCAGATGTTCTTGAAAATTTAGAAGATAACACTGTGACTTTGGGCTGTGAGATACCCAGTTCTGATTCATGCCTTCGACACAAGTCGTGATCTGGTTGAAGTGGGACAGAGGGAATTTCGGAGTGCAGTGTCAAGGTAATACCGCTCTCTGAGAGTGCTGCTATTTCCTTGCATGAGGGCACTGGGTGCGCAGGAGCCAAATTGGGCAAGCTGAGGTCCCTCATGCCCTTTCCACTTGCGCCAGGTATTCAGGGTCAGGTGGGCCACACTGCTTCCATTTTAAGAGAATTATTCATAACGAGCCCAGCCTGCTTTGAGATGCCACCCTGGTCCAGAGAGTTGTCTGTAGAGCATGTTTGTTCCCAGTATGGTACCTTGTAAGGCAGTGCTGTGAATCACATTTACAGGCACCAAGATGAAGGAAGCCTTGCTCGCCTTTGCAGGTCAAGGCTCAAGTAACTTGCTGCAGGTATCACAGGAAAGCATCAGAGTGACAATGATCTAACAAAGGTTTGCCTGTGCCTGGGGCAGGGGCTGTAATCTCCACTCCTGTCTCCCTGCTGCTGTAGTGATACCTTCAAGGGGCTGCAGGGTGACCAGAGAACCAGGGTGCTGTGTCCTACTGTGATAGCCACGGGGCAGTGCTTTTGGAGAAAGGAATAAATGAAATGAGATATTGGCAGAGCAAGATGTAAGAACAGGCGCTGCCCTATGTCAAGTAAACAGGGTAGATGTTGGAAGATCTTGCTCACAGCCTGCTGGGGTCTAGTCCCACTTATGCAGGTGACAACAAGGACACAATCCCACAACATTTGAATTTCACATAATTTCAAATGGAAGTTCTTGAAAACAATGTGCAAAGCAGAGCCACGGCTGTGACCTGCACTTCTCTATGCAGGTCCATTTGTTCAGGCTACAAAGCAGTCACCATCCTGCTACGGGAGTGCTCTCAGCCCAGGCTGGGTATTTAGCCATTACATGGAGCACTTCCCATCACTCCACGTGCTGGTGCAGACATTTGGAGCTGCAGCTCTTTGAGATGGGGTCACACTGCAACCTGTGGGGCTTCAGTGATGTCATATTTCAGTAGGACTGCCACCAGCAGAGGTGCTGAAATACCAGTTTTAATTAAAAGCTGTATTTTCTATTGTGCTGCACAGCTCGTACATGCTGACTACTGCTCTTTCACCTCACCGGGTCTAAGTCCACACTCTTTAAAATATGTCATGTGTCAGTCAGACAAAGCCTGTGGGGGTTACTACACTCCTAAGCCAGAGCTGGGCTCAATCAGAAACAAGTGGAGGAAGACAGAGGGACAGTGGGGGCAGTGGGGGGAAGTCCTGAATGGAAACAAAGAGAAAAAGGAAATCTTGAAGACGAGTGGATGAAAAGAAATTAAAAAAAAAAAAGAGGTAGGCAAAAATCTGTGGTGAAGAAACACCAGAACACAGATGCCTTTCTTGGGATCCGTGTATTTTAGGCACTGAGTATGCTCAGAGCTCTCCTGCCGTCTCTTGTGAGCTTCGATCCATATAGAAATGCCCAAAGCAGAGAAAGAAAGAACTGTTATGTTAGCAGGGAATAATAAAAACAAATGTATGAGAAGTTTATAGATTTATCTGTAATCTCTTAAGGACCACTGAGTGAAACTGGCCTTGTAGTCTAGATCTCTAGTCTAGACCTTCTCCTGCCTACTACAGAAACTCACACCAGCCTTTCTGACTAAGAGAAGTTCCCATTCTTTTCTAACTGTTTCGCAATCGCTGCTTTCCGTCTGGAGCCCTGTCTTTCCAATGCAAGTCTGGCACTTCTCAGCAGCCTGTGTATGACCACAGTGTTTCCACTAGCGGCTGGCTGGCCTCTGACTCCTCTGGTGATTTGGCACAATGGTAATGCAGGCTGCCCAAGGCAGGCAACTCGCCTCAGCCAGCAAAGGTCTCTGGAACATGGCCCAAGCCTAGCTGGAGCTGAAGGGTGGTGACTGGAATGTGATGGTCCCTTTCTCGCTTCGCTGAATCCAGTCTCCTGGCAGCACAAGGTCTGGCCTCCCACTACCTCAGTGGAAGGGTATGAAAGGCTGCTACAGGGGTGTCTCCAAAGGGTTCTCCCATCCATGTTCACTTGCAAGGAGCATGCTTCCTCAGTCCCTCTCAAGATGGCTCACCATCCTAGGGACTGCCAGCCTATCTAGCAAGCTCCGCTTGTGGTTCCCTGGCTTAAAGTCAGCAGCTGTGAGTTAGAAGAGGTTGGGAGCATTCACATAACACACGGGTGTTCTGTGAGGGGAGTGGCTGTGGCCCTGGGAAGGAGGTGCAATGCAGGGGAGGAGGCCACAAGCTCGGGGTAGCATCTCGCCCTCCTGCTGATCCGGGGAGGCGGGTCTGCGCCGCCTTATCTCCCATCACCTGTAGATGGCTCTTTCATACTCCGGCAAGGCTGGAGCAAAGCTGCCTCAGTCCAGCGCTCCTAAAAAGCTG
Organism: Psittacus erithacus; assembly: GCA_009867235.2. Taxonomy (NCBI): domain Eukaryota; kingdom Metazoa; phylum Chordata; class Aves; order Psittaciformes; family Psittacidae; genus Psittacus; species Psittacus erithacus. The sequence continues at coordinate 26,678 of WYDI02030248.1, forward strand.
CCAGTGATACGGCTGCAGTGGCCTCCAAGGAGGAAAGGGGAGGAAAGTGACCCCCCTGTAACCTCCCAAACTATGTTTGGCTCACACGGATGCAGAAAGGAAAGCTTAAATCTTGCTCCTGCCCCTTCCTCTGACTTCCCATGCCTAAATGAGTGGTTGCTTGGCTTTCCCGTGATGACATCACAGAAGCAGAACTGTCGGGAATGACCTCACACTGTTCTTCTCCTGACTGACAGGGGTACAGAGCTGCCAGAACACATGACTGCAGGGCTTCGGTAACACAAGATGGGAGCTATTCGCCCCTGCTATATTAGGAACATTTTGCAGGCTCCAGCATCTTGGTTTAGTTTGCTCACTGGGATCTGGTGTCAGCAGTTTTGAAAACACTCCTCTCTCCAATACCAGTGGAAATTTGTAGGGTCCCTGTGAGACCGCTCCAGCACCCACAGGACTGCCTGGAGTGCCAGAAGAGGCTAAACATAGCACTACTATTTTTGGAGACATTAGGTGATCAGATAAGGAGAGATGGGGGCAGGAGGAGAGAGAGAAAGTCAGCTAATAATGTTAGGCAGGGATAAGTGTGAAGGGGTGGCTGAAGGGTCTCACTAGTGGGCTATTCAGTGTTGGTAGCTGGCTGCAGAAACCCACTTCTGCAGTGTTCCCAATGTAGCTTTGTAAGTCAGCTCCCAGTGCATTCAGAGTATGTATGTCCTCCTCTTATATCAAATAACCAGGCTTAGGTAAGTGACCCAGTCAATGCAGTGGACAAAATGATCTTTGCCACTGAGAGCAAAGATGCACACTCACTTTGCAAGTAACTGGGAAAAGTTTTAGGATGTTTGCACTCAACACCTACTTGCAACTATGCTTCTGCTGGAGTTCATGCAACATCCCACAGCTCTGCTGGTGCAGTGTTCCTCAGCTGAGGAAGGACAAAATAATCTGGTTTAGCTTAACCTACTGCTAAAACTTTTTTTTTTACTAAAAAACTTTGCACTAAAGCAGATGAGAGAGAGCTCACGTAGAGTAACTGCCAGCCAACAGGCAGTGACTGGCTGCTGGGCTGGGTAGTAACTTTGGTGGCTCCATTTAGTACCACAAAAGGATGTTTGCCTCTGCCCTGAACAAATCAGTCACTGAAATAGCCTAAATCAGTTCTGAAGGCTCAGACATATGGTCTGTCATTGGAGACTGTCATGTGTCAGCTGGGCCAGAGGAATGGGTTCTGTGCGTGAGCACCTCACATACATGAGGTGAAGGGTGCAGGTTTCACCTCTGCTACCCAATGTATTTAACTCCTCAGTTGCTGCCGATGAGGAGCCTGGGCATGGCTTGAAACTGTGGCTCAGCAGATGGAGCTTAGGAAGCCATTTCAATCGGTTGCACTTCTGAGCACCGCAATTAAAGCAAAAGAGCAAGTGAGGAAATGGAAAAAGCAAATCACCTTTATCAGGTGGACACTGATCATTTTTAATCTCAAGCTCACTGATTCAGTGTCTAGGCAGGCAATATTTCTGCTGAAGGAAGTAGATGTGAGGCCTGTAAGGCATGGGGGCTCTTCACAGCCAAGTCAGCTGCAAATTCACAGCTTTACATTTAGTTCTCTGAGCTCGCTCCTGGGACAGGAGCAATTTCCCAGCATTATCTGCTGGGAGAGGAGAGGCTCGTAAGCCATCTGGCTTCTAACTGGCTCAAGTGCCAGTTGAGTTCGTGTGCTGGGCACGTCAGGGAGCTGCTTTCTTCAAACAAAAGGGGAAAGCTCCCTCCCGAGGAGCTTCCACTCTGCAAAGAGCTCCCAAATGGCCTCCTCCTTTCACACGATTTGGGCATTCGGCGCGAGGAGAAGTAAGCCCTGACAGAGACCTGCTGCATGGTCAGGCACATGCTTTAGAGACAAAAATAAGTATTGGCTTCATTTCCATGTTCTCTTATCACTAAACCCCTGGCTTCAGCCTGGCATTGGCCACTGAACAGCTTTCTGCACCAACACTTTGGACTTAAGAAATAATGTTTAAGAGCTGGGCAATGTGGTTACTGTGTCTCACTAAACCACCACAGATAGGATAAAACCTCTGAAGGGCTCCCTAAAGGTTACTTTACCCATTCCTGTTTATTCTGCACCTTCTGCCACAGCCATCTCCCTAGCTCAGCTGATGGCTGTGTGGACAAGTGCAATGCCATGTACTGGTGACTAGGAGATGATGGCCATTAGCACAAAGCATGCCATTTCTATTGCATTAATCTGCAATTATTGTGCAACTAGGAGCCTATATTTGTATAGCTGGGGGTCATGTCACTTTGCAGTTAACTGCTGAATGAATGTTAAAGAAGTACTGAGAAAAGCAATTTGTCCTTGTACCCAATCCCCATGCTAACCACATCATCACGTGGTGCTGTTAGACATTATACCCAAGCTGTATTGTTCACAGAATCATAGAATGGTTTGGGTCGGAAAGGACCTTAAGATCATCTAGTTCCAACCATTCTGCCATGACCAGGGAGGCCTCATACTAGACCATGTTGCCCAGGGCTCTGTCCAACATGGCCTTGGACACTGCCAAGGATGGAGCATTTACGATTTCTTTGGGCAACCTGTTCCAGTGCCTCACAACCCTGTTCCAGTGCCTAAGCCTTCCAAGGTTTCTTCTAAGAAGAACCCTGCATTCTTGTTTAAAGGGAGAAGGAAAGATCACTATGTGAAACCATGTGCTCAGATCCCCTGGAAATCATGAGCTGTGTATCTAAGTCTCCTTTTGTGCTTGTTCTAAATCTGCTCTTCAATAATTGGATACAATTTAGAAGTCATTTTGGGATGTTCACTGGCAAAGAACTATCACTTTTTGTGTGGCTGAGAGGGCAAAGCTCCAGTGATTTGGTCCCACAATCAGCTGACACTTCCCATGTAGTGTCTGGTTGTAAAGGTTTCTGAGTATCCAGAACAGAATGTTACTTTGACTCCTGTTCCTCACACTGTGACTCCCTTATGGATCCTTATCACCCCATCTCACTCATAAGGGCCACAGAAGTAAAGGTTAGAAGCATAAGAGCTTTAAAGGTTCAGCACTCAATTTAGAGTGAGATGATGCAGAACTGGATGTTCCCTGAATGACTCTTCTATGTAAAGCTCCAGTAACAGAGGTCACTAGTTTAGCCAGGCTTTTCAAGTGTGTCTGGCCAATGCTCTTCCCTGCTCTCCCAGTGCTGGAGAAAGGCCTGGACCTGGGGCTAGTAAGGTCACCAGGGCTTTCTGCGGTAGCCTTAGCTAGGTCACTTATTCAAGCAAAAATAATCACAGAATTAGTTTTTTTCTGGCTCCAAGGAGGGCACGGTGCAAGCTGGGTGCCTTCAGAGATGGCTGTTTCTCTCAAAGAGCCTCCTGTTCAAAGTGAGGCTATTACCATCTCTCACTTTCAGGAGCACATATTTATGCAACCTGATATTTAAAGGAGCATCTCAGAGATTAAGACACCTGCTTCTAATGGCATATTCCCATACGTTTCTTTCCCTAAGTTAGACCCCTGTTCATCCTATGGCTTGTTTTTAAATATGCTCCATGGTAAACCTTTTCATTCCTCTGTTACACAGAAGAAGCACACGATCATTTTATGCCAAGGCTTCGCTGTGACTGGCAGCAAAGGTGAAGCTCAGGTGAAGAACAGTACCAAACATATGAGTTTATTTCAACAATTCCAGCTGGCAGAATTAGCTGCAGAAGGGCAGGCACGTTGTTTGGCACTTAAGCACAGCTGCACTCAGATGCCTGTGCTCCGTGGTGTGCAAATGTTCACATTTTCTACAATCCTTTTTTTTATGTGGTGGTATGGGTGAGTTTTCAGTGCATGGATGGGGAGGCCCATGCCTAGGAGTTTGTACATGTGGCAGCAGAACCTTGCGTGTGCTCGTCTCAGCTAATGACAAAGAATCAACTTTGATTAAAGCTCTTCTTTACGTCTGAAAGCACGCTTTCCTGGATACGTTAAACTGTGGTCAAACATCATCCTCATGCTTTGCAATGGTCTTTTTAGTAGGAAGGCAGAAATTATGGAAGTTTTGAGCTAGAGCGAGGGTGTGTCAGGCCTTTGGATCTGGGTGTGTAAACAAGGGCACAACAGATTTTGGGAGTATAAACTCTGCAGACCTATAAGACTAAACTCTTGTGACATATTTATGTTTCCTCGTACACAAATCACATTGGCTCTCACACTCCCCTATCATGTGGAGTTACCGGACTTCAAACGGAGTAGAGGAGGCAGCTGGATTCGCTAAACAACATCTTGGGCACTATGAACGTGTGCCAGATAATAAGGGGAGAATCGCAATTAAAATGTCAAACTGTATCACATTTCCATAACAAAGTCAGAGAGGATTTCCCTCCCTGTGCCTTTCCTTTCTGTTTAGCTTGTTCAGGGAGCTGAGACTGCTCTTTCCATGCTGCGGTTTTCAACCCCTGCAAGACATGAGGTATATTGTTCTTGCAATGTTTGCTTCCTTCATGAGATAATTTGTTGAACACTTGAGCAAAACTGTGTAACAGAAGCAGCCAAAGTTGTCTCAGAGGAAACTATTTAAAACCTCCTGCTCTGTGTGACGCCTGCTTACAGACCTCTGCTCTTTGCTCTCCACTAATAATACCCCCACTTTGCTCTCCTCAGGATCTTGGAGGGCTTTATGAATGCACTACACTCTTACAAGGTCTATAAAGCTGATCTGTGCATGAATCAAATGAGGGAAACTTTAATGTGTTTTAATATAAAGGGAACTCCAGTGTGCACAGGCTCACTCTCGAGATCATTGCAAAGGTTGTCTTTGGACTTTAAACCTGACTCCAGGCCGAAGCTTGAAGCTATGCTAGGGTTGTCCAAGACTCAGATAAAAATGGAAACTGAAAAAATGGAGCTTCAGGTGTTTGGCAATGATAAGAACCACTTTAGACCTGAAAATTAGTGTCTCCATCAATCGTCCTCCACTTGCCCACCTGGAAATCATGTGGGGACTTGCCAAACAGGGAAGAACTGGATCCTAAAACATGAAAGAAAAATTTCCACACAGACCAAATATAATCTACCTGATGAAAAAATGCTTCCCAGGCAGACTTTACTGCAAATACTTAATTGCACGAGCATTTGTAAAATGTCCCAAGGCTATTAGCGCTCTGAGCATTATCAACTGTTGTTCAGTGGTTGCTGTTACGTTTGACATGCAACTGGGAGACAAGATGGAGGTTGCTTCCTGTGGCAGCTGGCTCTTGTCCCCTTGAAGAATATATCAAGCTCTGAGCCAGCCCTTCCTGACCTCTGTAAACACATCCCTTGCTTTTATATACTGTAATAAAGGAGGCCTCACTCTGTTTTGCCTGGCTGTGGCTGCCCTGGCCGTGCATAGGCACATCCAGCAGCTGGGTGTAAGTTTGAACTCTGGATTCCTGCAGCTGCACCAGCTGTGAAGGAAAGGGTGTGGAGACAGATGCTACCGGGTAACGTCTGAAGCCACTGAAGCTGCCTCCCAGCTGGAAAGCCCCATGCAGACAGCAGCCTGGGTTCCTAGGCAGCCTGAAGGCCATGGACTTGCTGAGCAGAGTCATTGAAGAGAATTTGGCGCAGTGTTTCTTCCTCATGGAGCTGAACTGAGAGGAGGCTTCAGACCTTTTTGCAGCAGAGGGCTGTGGAAGCCCTTCATGGTGGCATGCACCAGCGCCCATTCACTCCTCCTTCTGTAGCCCTTCTGAAATCCTTTCCCCACCTGCCACTGAGGGAACAAACACCATGGGAGAAAAATGGTCTGTTGAAGAAGAGCAAGATCTCTCCATGTCACTTGCATGGGTATTCTGTTGCAGAGAGAACTTCTTGGCACCTTGTGAGCTCAGCTATTCAGCCAAAATGGAGAAGTGCTTAAAATGGATGTGAGTATCTCTGTTCTGCTTTTATCCCAGTGTTGCAATGGACTTACTTGAAAAAGCAGTGCATAAATCAAAACTCCATTGCCACCATCATTGTCACTCCTTTCCTCTCCATCTTCCTTGCACACGCTGCTTTTCCATCCTGCCCCATCTGCTCTGGTTTTCTGCTCTCTCAAAAGCAATTCAGGGTTACCCACAACAGTTTTATGGGGCTCCTTCATGGGGTTTGGCCATCAGATTACAGGTACCTTTTTTGCAAAGGCAGTTTCTTTATGCAATGCATGAACTCACCATATCTTCTGAAGGGCCCCACAACTACCTGTAAGTAGCTTATGACTGTAACATGACAGCTTTTCTACCCACTGCTTCCTCCAGCCCTTTAGAGTCAGATTTGTCCATGTGGAGGTGTCAAAGCCCCTTCCCCTGGCCGGTGCGTGTTCCCATGCTCATGTTTGACCAGGCACCAGTGATCACACAGCTGAAGCAGCCCAAGAGTCAGTTGATGTGAGAGGATGTTCTTCTTCAGCAGACCCTGAAGCCCACACCAAGGTTTTCTTTTCCTCCCCTGTCCAGCTGTGAGGTCTCTAGCCCTTGGAGCTGAAACTACACCTTCCTTCTTTCAAAGCCAGGTCACACTGAAATCTCCTGCCCAGTTTTTGTCAGTAGCTGCATCTCCCTGCAGCACTCTCTGCTGGGGACATCTGTTGTATTGTGTCCTGCAGTAGCATCTCATGAGTCATCTCCATGCTCCCGCATAATTGCAAGCACAAAAGAGCTGGGTTGTGAATTGGCTGGTTTGGGCCCATGAGCATCAGGGAGATGTGCATCACCCCCTCCCACGGGAAGTCCCTGTAGCATTTAACAGGAAAACATAACCCTGCTTGTGCCTGGCAATCACTCAGGCAGGTGGTTTCTGCTGGGGCTGCAGCTCCTTTCACTAACCTTGACCATCTTACAGTTCCCTGTGTTCCACCCATCTGTTAACTGCTTCCGCCTTTTGGCTGCCTCCAGTCGAGTTTGGTGCTTGTCAGTGATTTGAAGCATCTTCCCAAATGTGTTCAGGTCTGAGCATGGCAAGGGGTGGAGGGAAAGAATCCCCCCCCCCGGCAGCACCAGGCGAAGCACCGGTGACCCCCCTCCCTGTCCAATCCAACATCAGGTTTATTTCCAACTCCAGCAAAGATTTTAGTGTGGTGCACAGTGCAAACATGTCCAAAGGTGGTGTGCCTGTGCTCCTCATAGGTTAGGAAGAGGAAAGGCTAAGGCTGCATTTCTGTGCTTTATTTTCTGCTTTACCCTTCTCCACATTCCATGCTTCATCCCTACCCTCAGAACAGAAAGGTAATTCCCATTTCACATCTTCTCACAGCAGTGCCCCACGTTTGTCCCTCCTTGCTGATAAAGAGCCACAATCACAAGTCCTCTCATGTGGCGTGTCCCCAATTTTGTTGTAATATTTCATCATGGAGTCCAGAGCTACGTGCGTAGGGTGGCCAGTGAAACCACTGTGGCTTTGCCGTCAGTTTGTTAGTATACCAGACAGGGATAAAGGGCTGGCTTACCTTAACTATCTGGCATATGGGTGATCCCACAGAACCACCAAATCCAAGCCAGGTACCGCAGCCGAAGCTACCACTTCAGCATTTGCTATATGCAGGCTATTTGGGTTTTCTGAGAAAGCTGTTTTTTTTCTTTTGGTTTGATTTGTTTCTTTTTCCAACATTCTGGTATATATTTGGTTTCTCATTGAAAAAGTGAAAGGGGAGACAAGGAAAGGAGCTAACGCTGGAAAGCGTTGTTGCCTCAGTCAGTCCCCTTTAGTGGTGCAAGGGTTTCTGTTCTGAGGGGACCACCAATGGTTGTCCCTGCTGCTTTCCTGGGCATCCTCTGGGCAAAGTGGGAGTATTACACAATTCCCAGCCTGGCAGCCTGAGCTGTTAATTTGCAGATGCAGAGCCAAGGCACACAGATTTTGGTGCAATCCTCCTTCCCAAGTGCCCTTTCTGAAACTAGGACCAAGCAACATCTTTTCCAAGTCACACAGACAGCCAGTGGCAGAGCTAGTGGCCCTATCCTGCATCCCACTGCAGCTCTAAGGAGAGTAGTGCTCTACAGCACTTCACATACTAATGGGGTTTCCAAGTCTCCAAGCACCCCTCCAGTCTTGTCCTTGCGCAGGTGAAGGCTGTTTACAGCTGGCGCACCAAGGCTGGCTCTGTGTGAGCCCAGCCTTCAAGGCCATGTGGGGAGCTTGGGGGAGAGAAGGGAACTGGACCCCGGCCGCTCTAATGTCAGGTTAGCACCACTGCCACTGTATGGGTGAAATATTTCCCACCACCTGTGCTGCCTTCCTAGAAACAGGAAAGTCACCACTGGACTCTCTCTGTCTGCCAGGCAGGCACTGACTTCTCTTTTTTCCCCCTGCTCTCCTTTCTTGTGGAGTCAATACAGAGAAGCGCAGCCCTGAGTCCCTCCTGGACTGTTCACTGGCATCCCAGGAGACCTCAGTGTGGTTGTGGAAAGATCCTGTATTTACTCATTTATGTCTCCGAGGGAGGGCCCAGGGCTCTATTCTGCAGGTGAAGCTCCAGAGCTGCTCCTGCTCATCACTTTTGTACTGGCCCCAGGGAGTGGGACCAGAAGCAGTGCTGCCAGTCTGGCATGACTAATGCGGGGCTTTGCCCAAAGGGCCCTTATCCTCTGCTACATTATCCTGCAGCATCAGCCCCAGTTACCAGACAGAGACAGGCTTATGAATGCCAGGCCACTCGTGGTCTCCAGACCTGGCAGAGCCTCCCCTTTATGCCCAGCAAGGCTGGGTTGGCAGGAACAGCATTTCCACAGTTGCTGCAGGCACACAGCACCTTGGCTGCACACCTCCCCAGAGGGGGTTAGGCCAGGCCTGCCCAAACCACCTCATGTGTCTGGATGTGCTTAAACTCCAAACTTGAAATCTCTACTGTGGAGTTCAGTGCGGGTACCCAGAATGCCTCCTTTTAGGAAAAAAATAAAACCAAAAAAAGAAAGAAGCTGAGAGAAAGAATATCCCTCTTGTTTACTTCATTCTTCAGCAGGTAACCTTGTGATTCTGTGCTATTTTGGTGCTGACATTCCTGGGAGCTTACTGTAATAAGAAGCAAACACCACAAACTAAAATAACAGCATGAACCTAAGTGCAAGCCCTGGATTCCCACCTAGAGACTGATTCTTCTCCAAGAGCTGTTGGGTCTGTGATTCAAGTGAATGATGGGAATTAGCGAGGTGTTTGTGAGGAAGAGAAGGATGAGTGGGGTCCAAGTGGTTCGAAAGACTGAGTTTCCCACACAGCAGTCTCTCTTTGTCTGATGCTCAGTCTGTGCTGTGAAGCAAGGCCACGGGCTGCCTCCAGAAGCATGATCTCACCCCACAAGTTTTACATCTTCATACTCTCATGCCTTGTGTGCTGTGCTGCCTCTGGCTATATGCTGCAGCAACCACTTTAGTTAGATGATCAGTGCTGTGCAGTGGAAGGGTATGAATGCTCTGAGTGTTGTGCAGATGCTAAGCAAACGCACAGAGGAACAACAGGCGAATGAGCATGTGATACAGAGATATAACCCACCAGCAGGCACAGAAGACATTGTGTTCCACCTGATGTGAGGAGCAGTTGATACCCAGCCACACCTCTATCTGCCCCAAGCCCTGGTAGCACATGCTAATAGGCTTTGCTATCTGTGCAAATCTCTTGGGAGAAGCCCTTCAGTTGGCTGAATTGCTAAACCCATTCAAAAGCTGGATGGAAACCTCAGTGTAGCCTCCTAGACTGAACTGCAGCAGTTTCTGGCTGCTGCTTTGGAAGAGGGCAGCCGCTGCACAAGATTTTCTGTTATAAAAACAACCCGATTTACTTTTCAAAGCCCTGCACAGTTTTATGGGCAGGAAGACGCACTTCTCCCCTTGTGAAACTTCATGACATTGGACGGGGTACAAAACGGAGGCAGACTTTCTCTTTAATGGCCATCCTTGAGAAGGCTGCGCAGCATCCAGCCTATGACCCTGCAGAGCGTCCTGCAGATCCCATTATATAATGCAACCCGAGCTGCTGCAGGACCCTGTCTGAATTCACCTGATTAAATTATTAGCCTCATGTCCTGGCAAATATCTCACGAGGCTGCCTTGCGAGCTCCATAAATGTAATGCTGGGTCTCGGGTGTCAGAGTGAGAGGGAAGCATAGCCGAGCTTGGAGCGTTTGCCCCTAAACCGGAAGAGTTCTAAGCCCACGGAAGCACAGAAGCCATATGGTGCTGTTGCCTGTCCGACAATGCCGCTGCAGCCAGCCTGATGCAATGGCACTTGTCCCCGGGGGCTGCTGGGACCATGTTTCCTGCACACTGTCTTTTTGCACATGTAGGGAGAAAGGGTGAGATGCACACTGGTGAGCAGGCTTCATGCAATTGCCAGCTGCCCCTGCTACTCTGCAGGCACTGCTGGCAGAAGCATTAGGTCTAGAAGAGGCCATAACCCAGCAAAGCCGAATTGCTAGAAAACTGGGGGAAAATCAGGGCTGCAAAGATCACTCTGACCTCTGTGTGTGACTGAGGATGTCTACAAAGTTCAGCTAATGAAAAATAACCCACAGAAAGAAGCAGCATAGCCTAACACAATTGGTGTTGATCTCCCAGGAGTGTGAGAAGGCTGCAGTGACTGGGCACTATCCTGACTAGACATTTTCTGACTAGGAGATACCTGGAGTTTTGCCTGCGATGGGCTTTGTATTCATTTCCCTGTTTTAAATGCGCTCAGTGAGGATAAATCTGCTGTTTTGTAAAAGATTTTCCAGCTCCCAAGCAGCCCAGTGACTGAGTATACAAGGCAATCAATGTTACAAGCACCGCTTATGCTACACCCTGGTGCACTGCCAGGATCCCACACAGATCAACCTGACCCAGCTGGAGAAATCATTGAGAAATAAGGGAGAGAGAGAGAGAGGGAGGCTGAGCGAGAAGAAATCCTCAAATCCCCAGAAACACAATGTTAAACCCTCCCACCTGATCTGCAAAGCAAAAGCCAGCCCAGACCAAATATAAACCAAGGCTGCACAGCCAAAACAGCTAGACTGTAGAAGGTCAGACAATCTGAAATGTGCATATTGCAGCAGGACAGATATGCCAGCAGCCAGCTTGAGAAAGAGAGGAGGAGGAATGATGTCTTTTTGCACGGACACATTGGGGAACCTCTCAAATTCCAGTCCTCTTGAAAATCACAGGGATGACTAACCTGGAGGAAGCCCATAACTTACGCAGCTGTTGGCTGGCATCGCTGTGCCTGGCAGCAGCCAGCCCAGATGCATCCCTAGCTCTGTTCCTCCCTGCCCACGCTTGGATGTCACTGCAGTTTATAGGATTGTGGTAGAAGTAAGGGAAGGGCATCTTTGTGGACCCCAGCAGACTTATACCTGAGGCAGGAAGACTAAAGCACTAAAAAACTAGTATATGTTGAGTTCTTACTCACATAACATGTCTGATCCTTTTTAATCTTATTAATCTAATAGCAAATCCTGCTGTAGCAAATGCCCCAGCACTGCCAAAAGTGCTGTTGTTTACTAGGTTTTCCCCATAAGTCCTAGGACAAAGCTGTCCCTTTCCCACACTAGTAGGGGGAAAAGTAAATGTATTTCTAATGGAGAAGTTGTGCAATTCTTTCCAGAGTGGCTGGACTTGCCACCTGTTCCTGCTCTGCAAAGACAGGATTACTTGTCTTGGTGCTGGCGAATGGATTGAAGCTGTTAACATCTTCTGAAGTGTCTGCATGGGTAGCAAGCTGGAGAGTTTAGCAGTCATCACTGGCCTCAGCTTCAGCTCGGGCCTCAATGAGACTGTCCCTTTAAAGATGTAGCCTTCCATCAATGCTATTCAATAAACAGAGACCATCCTTACCTCAAGTCTCCTTTGTAGCCCCTTGATGCTCCTCCTATGGAAACTGACATGGGATATAGTTATTTCAGGCCAGCCTTTTAGGCTGTAAGGAGTCTACCTTTCTCCGACCTAACTTCAGGCAACCTCTCTCCTACAAAAAACATCTTCATCTGTATATGTTAATGGTACTCTTGAAACCATGACACCATCACCTCCAGGTGCTCCAACCAGTTCTGCGCTGCCTACTTGTGCTGTGGATAGGGGGAATTCACAAGCACTGCAGCAGCCAGAAATTGCTCTCTCTTCAGGCACAGTTTTATCTTTCTAATGTTTTTGGATTCCAGTACCATTCTGAAAGACTTCAGCTGCCTGTCCAAAAGGGAGGTGTAAGTCTGGAGCTCATAATTTGACCACCATTCTTTGCCAACCCAGATGAATTTCTCAGCTGTTCTTTACCAGATAATGCACAGCCCTTTAATTTCATGCAGAGATTTTTAGCCTATGGTGTTTACAGTTGTATGTTATCCTTACCATGACAACACTGAAGGGAGTGTCCCTCATATAATGATAACCCCTGCATATCTTCTCAGAAACACTGAGGTTTTCCACCTTGTGTTCCTGGACAAATTCCTTCTCAGAGTCTGTGTACTTACACTGTACCACAATGAAAACATGTGCAACCATAGTAGCTGGATTTAAAATTCATCCCTTAGATCCAAGACGCACAGCCTCTGTTCTTCTGTCTTGGCAGGGACCTGATGGCTGCCCAGGAAGAAGCAGGCAGGCTCATTAAGGAGTTTTGCAGCTTTTCAGAGGAGATATTACACAGCTGTCCTACAGGACCCTTGACTCAGAAGCCTCCTTCTTCTTGCCTTCCCAAATCCCTCTCTGATGCATTCACACAAGCCTTGATACAAGATGGATCTTAGTCTTCTTGCATTGTAATCATAAATTTCAAGTTATGGACACTTGTGAGGAGCTTTATGGTGGGCCTTTGGTGAGTCTATATCCACCAGCTGCTTGAGTCTATCACTGTGTAGACTGTATAGCTCTTAAAGCAACTGAGAAAATTCCTGCTAACTTTGCTAATTTGCCTCAGAGGCTGTGTTCACATGGGGTGGAGGACTGCCGAGGTGTGCTCACTTGGGATGGTGAACAGAGGTACCAGGGGATTCAGATGTGTTTTTGTTCCAGTCCAATGCCCACTGTTTGGATTATCAGCTTGCAACAACGTACTGTTGACTTCCACACTATTTCCCATTGGTAGGCGCTGAAATCAGGTGCTTGCTCAAGGATCAGTTCTTTTATTTAAAGATGCATTTAGAGGGTGTGTGTGAAAGGGTGAAGGCTGCTCTAGCTCATATAGCAGCAGATGAACACTGAAACCTCAAGGCAAATACAACTTCTGGTTTGAGGGTAGGTGAGTTATAACTTGTTATTTCAAAGACAAAAAACGTGGAGTGGAAATGAAACATGACCTCAAACATACCCTAGGTGATAATCCAAGGGGAAGTGAATAGAAGTATAAAGAGTTGATAAAAAGTGAGTTTACCCCCATTTGTACAATTTGTAGCAGGTTGGGCCCTGCGCTTGTTTGAGGACTGCAGTTACTAGAGTAACAATAACGTGAGGGGAAGAAAAATAGGTGTGCCATGATATAAAGAAAAGGTGTGAATAGTGGCACTTCACTAGGAGCAGTGTTTTAGCCAAGAGGAACTCTTCCAAAGGGATGGCTTAACTCCATGCCTTTACTTTATGGTCTGCAAATATTTGCTTTTGAAAATGACAGTATTTGTGGGTACTTGCAATTTTCTTTGACAGCTGCTATCAGTAGCTTTCCATAGCAAAACAAACTGAGGAAATGTAATTTCCTGAGGAAATCTCCATGAAAATGTAGCAGGTAAACCTGGCTGATGTTACCCAAAAAGGTTATGTTTTGCACCATAAAATGGCTTGCTTCATTGAAATTCATTTCCACCTGGGCAGACTGACTTCCTTTTCATGCTAAAATTACAGCAAGGAAAAAACAAAACAAAAAACCAACCCAAACGAAGAAAACAGAGAAAGGGTCAGTTTTATCAAAATATCACCCCAAAATACTCCAGAAGGCCAGCAAAGAGAACAGGCTTCCCTCCTGCAGAAACCACACAGACCTCGGGAGTAGGGGGACAAACTGTCAGGAAAAGATAGTTGTGACACACAACCCTTCCTTTATTTGAAAGGATAAAGAAGAAGCTGGGGCGCTGATAGATTTTGCTGGTTGAAAAATGACAAGATCTTTCCAGGAGTCTTACAACTGGCAACTGCAATCAAAATGTTCGAAATGACATTTGGAGATCATTAGAGTGATGGAAGAAGAAAGATCATAGTAAATGATGATCTAGTTAATGGGCTTCATGTTCTGAATAAATAGAAGAAGAAATAGGCACTGAACAAAGCCTTGTGCGACTCTCATATATTACAGCTGAAAAAGATGATTCAGTGCTAATCCAAGTAATTACAATAAAGGCAGGGAGAAATCTGTAGCCTTTTGTGAGGTACTAAGCTGACAGATTTGAAGAAATGGGCAGACAGGGCTGGGCTGCAAATGTGTATGTCTCCAGGCCTGACAAGAGCAGCGCCCTAGGCTTTCTGGCTTTGCGCTGTAGTTTCCTCTCTCAATTGGATGTGCTTTCTGGAGGAAACAGTGGAGATTCTCTCCTGAACTGGGGCTGCTTTGCCATTTCTAATCCCCTAAATTCTCTTTGTTCTGTTACCTCTAACTCTTCTCACGTGAAAACATACCCTGCAATGTTGTAGAATCACACATCTACAGTGTAGCTTAGTTGGGCAGTCACCTCTGGAGATTATCTAGTCCAACCCACCTGCTCACGGTGGGGTCAGCTAGAGCAGGCTGTTCAGGGCCACAGCCAGATTTTTCTTAAACATCTCCAGGAATGGGTGAAAATTCCATAAATTCTTTGGGCAACCTATTTCCAGCACTCCCTATTGACAAATCCAAACATTTTTAGTCCCAAGCTTGCAAGCCCTCCTACCAATAATCAGTGAACTAAAGCTGCTCTGATGCCGAACATCTTGCTGATGCTACAGCAAGAGAAGTCCTATAACCTGCATGCAAATATATGCTAGAAGCCCTATCTGTGTAAGGTTCAGTGAGACGTGCAGATCACCACGCAACTTGGGAGTCGTGCCCATGCACATCCCAACAGGGAAAGCCCAGCGCTTCCACAGGGTTAGTACCCTCAAGGTCACCACAGCAAGGGCTGACGTAAGGCTGTAACCTTGGCAGGGTGGGAGAGGGGGAGAGAAGCATTTCCACTTTGTGGAATAAATAATACCCAAGGCTTCCCTGATAAGTGGGGCTGTATCAATAGAGAACTTTATTCAGAAGGTTAATGAATTGATCTGATCATTCCTGAGATCATCTATTAGTCCGGTGCTTGCCCATGAAAGAGAGCTGCCCTGGAGCATACGCTGCACATCAGTGAATCAAATGTGCAAAGAATGACACATGCCTGGAGAGAAAAGAAGCCTGAAGCAAAGCCTGACACTGAACAGCTGGACAGCAGCATATAATAATGGAAAGCACGTTGTGAATGCCACGTTTTCCAAATAAAACAGCACAGAGGAGATTTAGAGAGATGAGAGGGACATGTGGTGAGGATGTAAGAGCTACCATCTTATTCTTTCCCAAAATAGGCCATAAATATTCTATGGAACCCTTTGTGACAGCAAAGTGCTCTGAGCCTGATTTTTATCTGAAATGAAGTCTCAGACACAATAAGAGAGCGGGAGCTCAGTGCCAGACTGGAGGAAAATGCCTGCAGTTGAAGCCCTCCCTACACCTCCCACCACAGTAGGGTTTTTCCCAGAAATCACCCCTAACTCCTGCACCTACAAGTGCCAAGGGGAAGCATGTCCTGATGCAGTCGGACGGCTACAGGCGCTCCCTGGCTGGGCTCAGCTCCCAGGTGCCTGCCTTGCAAAATCCCCCACCACACTTAGCACTAATTGGTGCCTTTGTTAGGAGGCTTATCAAAGAACGGGAGAGTAGATGGGGTCATAATGGCTGAATTATCTCCTTGTTCCTGGAAGTGACCCTGCTGAGCCGAGGCTGAGGCAACTTGACAGGTTGCTGCAGTGGAAGCAAATGCTGCCCCTCCTCGTGTTGTAGCACTCCTGGAGATAAAGAGGACTTACGGCTCTGGGGCTGCTTGTTGAGCACAACATGCTGCCAGCAGTACATTTACTGTAACAAAAGCAATAACCATGCAACCTTGTCCATGCTAAAAAAAACCACTTTTGACAGGATTCACTATCTGGGTTAGGAGTTGCCTCTATGGCTGAAGGGTGCCTTAAAAGACTGAACTAACCCATTAGATGAAATCACGCCTACGGTGTTAAGAGGGAGATGCTGACTTTGTTGATGTGATATGTACAGGCATGTGTCACTCAAGAACAGCAACAGGCTCTGATCATATCTTAAATTATGGTCTAAACCAACTCTGGTCAGGAAATACAGTTCCCTTCTCCACTGAGAGTGTAATATGGGAAAAAGAATGGACCTGCTGCTGGTGAATTATAAGGAAGCAGTTTGCCTGTGGTTTGGCAAGAATGCTCATATTGTCATTATTTACTGTTATGACTGATGTATGCATGAGTTTGAGACTGGTTTGCCTGAACTATGCTGGAGCCCAGGAAGTTACCTAGTGTGTGTTCACATGTACCTTGTCTTTGGCCTAGGCATGGTTTCTGCTAGCCACATAGACACAGGAGGATTCACTTTCAGCTCTAAATACCTGTGAACTTCAGGAAGGCTTCTTAAGGCAGCATGGTAGATGGTTTAGTGTGACCAGTGCTCATTTTTCAGCTGCTCTGACAGTCCATCCTTTGCTTTGGAAGTACTGATGATGGATGTTAGAGCTAGACTAACTACAGCCACATCTCTGTTCATGAGCACTGCATTTAAACATAAATGGCTGTTACATTTGCTCATGTTTAGACTGCTTGCGTATGTGTAATTACAGTAGGTGTTTGTCCCTAAGTTGAAAGGTTCAGCTCTCCTTTCAGCTGCTGAGTTCCATGCTCCTTTGGACACCAGATTGGATGAGGAGTCCAGTCATTCAGTCCTCCTGCCTTGACTCAGCCTGAAAGCCCCATTGCCTGGTATGAAAGCCTCATTGTCCAAGTCATTTATAAACCAGAATGGGCATGGAGAATCCATCGGATGGTATTCTGCTCAACAGCGGTAGATCTAACAAAACCCCTTGGCAGTGTCAGCTGGGGCTAGATAAAAGCACCTGGTAAGCTCATCAGCCATAGGGTTGTAAGGTCAAGCAGGAGATAATCCCTCTGAGCCATGTCAATGGAACAAGCTTATTTCCAAGCTCCCTCATTCAGTGATGGGGTCAGTGCTCCAAGAACATTGTCAAGGAAGAGTATTCCCACTCATCCTCACTCTGCAGTGTGTGCTGCCATCAGTTTTTGGCTTACCCATGAAAGGCCCGCAAAACAAGCTGTGTCCCACCCTCAGAGCTCTTACTGTCTGCACTGGAGATTTCACATGAGAGTGTGCCATATGGAAACAGGAATATCACTGACACCCTTTGGAGTCACGCAGAACACTGTCTTGCACTGCATCTTCCTGACTTCAGGGCCAGTCTTCCTCTGAGGGTAGGTCTGACAGTTGCCAGCTTATGAAATATAACTGGGACATGTCTATGCTATCCTTGTCATATAGCCTTGAGTTCAGGGACGCGTTGAATTCTGTGCTTGGTTTGCCCTGTTTTGATGTCCCACACCAGGGGCGTTGATTAGAATAGTGAAAGTAATTGAAGCTGTCCTTTGGTTTGGAGCAGTTTCATGCATTGCTTTCACAGTCTTTCTCCTCTACAAGGTACATCTCTGCCCTGAAAAGTAAAAGTGGCTTCTGTTGAGATTGCATCTGCTAGCCAAAAGGTATAATAAAAACTTCAGGCTGGCATTGTCCAGCAGCTTCACAGAGGGGTGCAACATGCTTTGCACGCCTGATCAAAAGAACTAGGGAGTAAACTTAATGAATTACACTCAGAAGTGGCTTTTTATGGATCTTATGTCATTTTGGTGCAAGAAGAAAGCGAAGACGGCATTGGGATCTCCTACTGCAGTTCAGCAGAGCAAGGGGAAAGAGGTGATGCCCTTCCTGTAAATTTTCATTTTTCAATCTAATCCAGCATCATCTCCATCTTCCCAGCTGTACTAGGTATGAAATCAGTCGGGCCCCTTGGATTCTGCAGGAAAATCCTTCTCCAAAAAGCAGCACAATGTTTGTACCTGAAATTCTGCTGTTGTGCAGATGCCAGCAACAGCTTTTCCTGCTAAGCCAGGCTGTGCTGCTTTGGGCACCTCTTGCCATGTTTCTCATTGAGAATCAGGTAGATAAGGGAGAGGATGCATTTGTTTCATCTCTGGAGCTGCATGAAGAAATTGTTTTTAGCTTGGCAGCCTTACTGGAAAATAATTTGGATTCAGAGAAAAACAAATGCAAATTTTTGGGGATTTAACTCACAGGCAGAGGAAGGGGATCAGTCTTATTGTTTTCAGTTCACACAAAATGTTCCATGTGATCCAAAATGAAATGCTTAGCTATGGACACATGCAAACAAAGGCAAAGAGGGGGTAGGTTAAGCAACTGCAAAAGGAAGAAGCACTTATTGCCATCACAACCTTTTATCTATTATAGAGGGTGCAATGAGAGATGCTCATCTCCAAAGGCCCTGGAGCCTGGTGCAAGGCAAGGTCCCTGCCTGGAATCAAGCAGCTGCCCTTAGCTTGGGGCTCCGACGCTCCATTGTTCAGGAATCCCAGACTCAAAGGATTTCTGGGCCAGGCTGCTCTCAACCTCTTTGCCTTTCCTGCTGATGATATTATTGTTTGAATATTGATTGGGCCAGAAGACATCCCTCTCCATCCTGCTGGATTAGGGAGGGTACTGTCCCAGGGGATGGGAGGCAGAGCTGCATCATCCCTTAGTGTGTGGGAGTTTAATCTGGGTATCCTACACTCTTGAGACTAGACGTAGTGGTACAAATTGAAGAGCACTGCCTCCTCTTGCAGATTTGTGAAGCAAATCCCTTTTTCTTTTTTTCCTTCCCAGCTAGCATCATTCAGGAAATAGAGCACTAATAATGTGTGAGGAGTTTCAGGACAACCATAAACCCATTTCTAGAGAATGTATTATTCTCTGGAAAAATAATAATTGTTCAGGGCTATTCATGAGCACACACTTGCAGAATTAGTTCCATATATCTGGGAAGGAATCACTTCAGTCTCTCTTTCGAAACAGAGCAATTGTTGGTTATAAAAAATAGACCAGGAAAATAGGATGACACACAATTGGAAGTGCTTAGAACCTAATGAAGAAAATGTAATTTGCATTGGTGCCAGAATCATTGATATTAAGTAAAATGCAATTTCATTCAGCAAGCTTCATCCTGATCCTATTGTATTCACCAGTGGTTTTGCTTATGCAAAGAGGATGTGCTGCATATTATAGAGCTGTCTTTGCCTGTGTTATACTGGTAAGGGAATCCACTCAGCCTATGCTGTGGGATCCATGACATGCTCCATGAAGCTAAGTGTGGGATATGTGCTTGGTAAAGGACAGGCTCTGTCCTCAAAGTGTTCCCAGGTAAAGTTAGAACCAGATGCAGCAGGTGGCAGGGAGACAAACAGGCAATTCATGATGGAACACAAGGCAGCAGCTAAGTTACTGCAGGGACATTAGACAGCCTTCAGAATGAAAGGCTTGGATGTGTCTGGGCCACAAATCACCTTGCTCCTACGAGAACTGAGCTTTGGTAATACAATATACCTATCCACAGAGCCACAAAAATGCAGGAGGTGTGAAGGAAAGAAGAGCTTTGATATAAGGAGAAAATATTGTGAGGACAATTAAACTCAGATGAGAACATGAGGAGAGGAAGCAGGAGTACACAGTAACACAGATGACTCCAACCAGCACTGCTACTTCCCTTTCCAAGAGACAGACTCTTTTTATCATAAGAAGAGAGACTTGAAAAATAAAAGGAAATACTTTTTCTGGCAAGGCTCTATGTTGCAGTTGAGACAAACAGTTTAGATTGAACGTGTGATAGACATGGTATTAAATTTACCCTTGCTGTAACTCAGGGAATGGACCATGTCTTAATAAAGCATGAATAATGCTTTACAATACATAATGCAGTTACAATACATAACACTAGCAATACATGTGGTTTCAAAGCCGAGGCTAGCCAGGGTGAGATCACAAGCACTACCAGTGCTTCAGGGCGTGAGATAATCAGCCATGAAAGGGGCAGAGCAAGTTATCCCTACTTGCATGGCATTTAGGTGAGTTAGGAAGGGGTTTGCACTTTCCCATTAAGTATCCAGTATCATTAGCTGTAGATTTGGTATTGGACTAATTGGACAATTACTTTCTCCTAATGTGGTCCTTTTCAGCCTCTTGCTCTTTAAATAGACTGATCCCAGGAACTTCCTTCACAGTTTCTCCCAGGTGGGTTTCTAGTAACATTTTGTCAGAAAGGTGGTGTGTATGGCTGTTTTCTTTCTATTGGTGTTTGGCGGGCAGTGTATTTCTTCTGTTAGAGGAGAGGATTTCTTAGAGCATGGACCGAAGAAGTATTGTTTCTTCTGATTAACAAATTGCTAGCAGCCAAACAAAACATTGCAAAACTAAACAGGACAGAGCATGTGATGCACTTCAAGAGGTTGGTCTTGTTGTGACAAGAAACAAAAGCAAATGTTAGCAGAGGACAAATCAGAGAGAACAAAATGCTGCCTTCTCTTTGGCCAGTCAGAAATAAAGTCAGTCTGATGGATGGGTCATCTCTATGTGCAAGACTTTCCTTTTGTTGCAGGTTCTTGAGTAGGGATCATTGCTCCCTGAACCCATTGGCAGGTGAATTCCTTTGCTTAGTCCATGAGTGTTGATAAAACAAATTAGATATTCACCTCATTAAATGAAAGGTAGCACCCTGTCCTCAGTGGAACTGCTTTCTCCCCCTTCCTTAGAATTTCATTCTCACTCACCAAAGCCCCCCTCTCTCTCATGCTTCTATGCACATGAGGGAAACCATGTCTGCATTACCCAAACATTTGCTGTGTTAACCTCACTGGGGAGCAGGGAACTACTCCGTTCTTTCTGTTGCCATAAAATGTCTCAAGCAGTATTAGATGTCTGTGGTTTCCCATGGACCAACCACACTGAAAGTGACTCTGCATAATCACCTAGATCCCCAACTGACCATTTAAAGGGACATTTGCAAACTCGGCTCCCTTTTACATCTGCCACCACTGGGGAGAGTGCTTCCTCCAAGCCTGGGTCCTACCTGGAGCTTTCCATATACCTGTGCTCATCCTGCCCTCAGCTCTTCCTGCTAACTGATGGTCCAGATCTGCTGTGGTGGTGGCCTCAGAAGCACGTTTCATGCCATTCCACGTTCTACTGAGCTATTCCAGGTGAAGATTGCACTTTGACAACCAGGGTGCAGAGTCAAGGTATTAGTAGAAGACAGCAGCCACTGCTTGCAGCATTGGGTCACACTGACACTTCAACAAGTAAGATTCTCAATCCAGGAGGCAGGCAGAGTCCAGCCCCTCTGTTGTTTTCATTTCAATTGATACCACAGGAGGAAAGACAAATGGTGGAAAAGGAGCAAAGGAAAAGGCAACACTCAGTGTCCTTGGTGGTAGTGATGAGCTAGGCACCAGTAAGGTAGCAAGTTCCATCCCCACGAATTTGCCTGCAGACTCCAGAATAATGTCTTCATCCATGACCCTGATATTTCTAATATCTGGACAGTGCTCAAGATGGCAAGGTATGGCTCAAAAGGCAAATGTGTGTACAGCTATTAAGAACAAAAGAGGAAATACAGAACATGCCTTTCATCATGGACAGGATTTACTGCTTGCCCCTACCCTTCATGACAGACATGAGATCTTCCCTGAGGATACTTCTCATAGAGAAAAGGAAAAAAAAAGAAAACCAAACAGATGGGCTGTTTTTATTGGGGTTTTTTGGGTTTTGTTTTTTCAGTGCTAACAGCTGCACAATGCAGTATTTAATTAGAGGAATATAAACTTCAGCAAAGACAAGTCTGGAAGGCAGGAGGGTTATTCTTGTAGTATAAAAATGAGAGGAAGCGGTGAGCAGGCTGGAAATAGTTAGAGAGGTGAGTTAGAGAGGCTGGTTTTTGAGGATTTCTAAAGAAAGAAAGTAATTTTAATTGTGTGGCAAATTTTACTGACCTTTTGCTGGACACAACTTTGTCTTTTATCTTTCATTTGATTTTATACGTAGATCAATTGAGATCATTTGAGCTCTTGGAAAGGCATTGCAAACCTAGCTGAGATAAGAGACATTTGAACTCAAAATGATATTTTTCTTTGACACAAGAATTAAGCTTCATGGAACGATTGAATTCCGAACACAATTCATCACAAGATACTGGTCTGTGTCCAGAAACTGACCTGCTGGCTTTCTCTCTCTTATTGTACAGCAATTCTCTACTCTGCTCCTTGCTTTCTTTGCATTATGCTTCTTTTATTATTTCATTGATAGAATTGCGCCTGTCTCTACTTTTACAGCTGCCCCTACTTATAAGCTCTCCCTACTTATAGCTGTTGTGCTGAGTTTAATAGCAATGCCTCAGCCAGCTCAAGATAGGAAAAGCCCTGGATTTGGAGAAGGCTGAGGTTCTTAATGGCTTCTTTGCCTCAGTCTTCACTGGCAAATGCTCTGACCACACC